>JAGKTI010003217.1:23303-59428 GCA_018397915.1 Birgus latro
TCACTTCTCTTCCCCTTACCTAACTTCCCTCACTTCCCTTTCTTTACCTACCTCCTCACTTCACTTCCCTTACCTACCTTCCCCTCACTTCCATTTCCCTTACCTAACTTCCCCTCACTACCCTTTCCCTTACCTACCTTCCCTTCACTTCCCTTTACCTCATTTCTCCACATCTCACCTCCCCTGCCCTCACCTCACCTCCCATTACTTCCTTCTACCTCACTTCACCCCATCTACCTCATCTCCATTACCCTCCCTATCATCGTCTCATCTCATTTCCCTACCCCACCTCTCATAACTCACTTCCCCTCACCTCAACCATCAACCTCACCTGTGTCCTCCTATTATCCTGCTTCAATTCTTATATTCCCCAACCACCTACACCTGTCCACCACCAACCCAATACAGTCACTCCCATCCTCCCCCATCCAATAACCAATACAGCAACATCCACCCACCCTGCACTGGACACTGGGCTGCAGGAGAGAGGAAACATTCTACTGTACACTCTTTTCACTCTAACTTGACCTAAAATTGCCATCTCTCCATCCTGATTACTAACTTGTATCGGCGGCTTTACATAAAAATACAGTACTACTCACGAAAATGTTTATGGAATGGATGTAGAGTCGTTGCATTTTAGTCACCAGTCACGAAGAAGAGCTACGAGATGAATGCAAACCAGCGGCACTGTTACGAGAGTATTCTGAGCAACGTGAACTTCTGCAAAAGGACGACAGTCTGAGCCAAGTAAAGACAGAACTGTTAACTTTCACCACGACCACCAAAACAATACCCCCTTCCCCTTCAACCAGTACAACCAACACACGGTGATATCCCCCCCCCCTATCCTTTTAACTAGACATCACTACAGGGTACAGGCCAGCCAATCTCAAAGTGCAGGTGTATACTTATCACAGGTATTTTGAGAAAGAGTCATTTCGCTTGTATCACACTGCCTGGCTTCTCATTTTCCCCAACATTAACTGTCTCCATCCAACAATTTCATCTCTGCTACCATTCAGCCCATATCCCTACCAGAACAATAACCATTTCATCTCCACTTCCACCCTGCTTCACCTGTCAACTTCCCCACCTGTCTAACTGCCACCACCCCAATCCCTACCAATACAATAACTCCCCTTCCCCCCAATTCCCCCAATAGCCAATACAGGGTAATATCCCCACATTCCCTACACCGGACATTGGCGCAGGGCAAAGACCAGCTTAAGTTAAGATGCCTTGTACAGTTCAGTATCAGATGAATAGTGTGGTACCTTTCACTTCCCATCATCTCATGTCACGTTATCTCATCTCATCTCTTCCTGCTCCCTAGCTATCCCTGTTCTCCATCTCTCCATCACCTCCCCTTCTTTCACATCAGCTATCTCCTTTCTCCATCACCTCCTCTTCCTTCACTCCATCATTTTCCATCTCTCCATCACCTCCCCTTCCTTCACCCTAACTCTCCCCATCCTCCTTAAGCCCCTAACCTAATCTAACTACCCTATTCTCTTCCCTCCCCAGCCAAGTGACTCTTCCCGATTTCCAGATAACCAATAAGAGCTAATATTCCCCCATCCCCGTACTGTACACTGCTGCAGAATAAAGGCGAGCTAACTTTAAATAGATGTTTGTGTACACTCCAATATTATATGTATTTTTTTAAAGATTAATTTTACATCTATGTTTCACTTCCCTCACCTCACGTCCCAATCATCTCCCCTCACTTCCCCTTACCATACATTCTTTACCTGGCCCATAACCTTACCTAACTGCCCTTACCACAACCAAAATCCCTCCTTATGTCATCTCATTTTCCCTCACCCACTCATCTTCACTACCTCCCTCACTCATCTTACCCTTCATTTCCCTTTCACCTCCCCACCCCCACCATCACCCCAACACAATCCCCCCCCTTGACCATCTCACTTCCCTCACTCATCTTCACTACCTCCCTCACTCATTTCATCCTGACTCATCCCACCCAATGTTTTCTTCACCTCCCCACCACCGTCATCCCAACACAACCCCCCTCTCCCCCTCTGTCCTCACCCACTCATATCCACACCACCTCCCTCATCCATCTTACCCTACCTCACCCCGCCCACTTTTCACCTCCCCACCACCGTCACCCCAACACAATCCCCTCCCCTCTACACTGGACAAAGGGTAGCCAGGCTTAAAGAGATGCCTATGTACACTGGAATATCATCATCAGCATATTTCACTAAGCTTCATTTGACTCGCATGGCCCTGGGGTGAGGGGAGGAAAGAACACTATACTCTCTTCACCTTAACTTGGCCCAAGATTTTCGTCCTTTTGCAGCTTATTTCACGTGTATTAACAGCAGAATAAGGCAGTACTACGGCTCTGCTTCCTGACTATACTCCTTTCACCCTAACTTGGCCCAGATTTTCGTCCTTTTGCAGCTTATTTCACGCAGCTTGGAAAGAGCAGTTCGGTTCTACAGTCTTGCATCTAGCACTTCCAATGTTAATCTGTTACAACTCAGCATTCACGACGTCAAGGTGGAAATTTTAGGCAAAGGTAGAGTGAAAAGAGCAGCAGCATAATCTCGTGTTGATCTACTGTCACAACATTCAAGATGGAGATAAGTCTAAGTACGGCAACATCTAAGTAACGTCTTTATTTCTGAAAACCAAGCACTATCTCTGCTTTAGCTGGTATCGCTAATTTCAGCTTTACGAACTTTGAATTTCCATGTTTTCAGGTTTCCTTCACAAGCTATTATATCTTGTAACAAATTTTGTTATGGAAGTCTTGCCAAAGAAATATGGCATTAACTACAGATTCAGTCATGCCCCTCAGTCAGGTTAATTTGAATAAAAATAATTATAATAAGCCTGACTGTCCACAACTTCAAAATTACCAAAAATATTACGTACAAAGCTCCTGTATACACCAAAATTAACGAGGTCCAAGAGGATGAAACCAAAAATACCTACCGTAATACGTGCGTTGTTTCCCTCACCTTAAAACAACCAATTACACAACAATGAAACACCATGTACTGTTTTAACACGTCTCCTGGCAAGATAATTTTTACCTTTAGTTGATAAGGCTGTTAGCGATAAGATATAAAACGTTGGCAATGCTCTCACTGTCCTACATCCTAACCTTGGTATATTATGGTAGCTGTTTCTAGTGATTCTGCGTCATTCTGGGATATATCCAGTGGTTTTGGGTGTAAAATGAATTACACTATGGTAAAAGTCAATCCTTGATATATTAGCTACTTCGAGTAATTTTGCGTTTATTTCAGGTGATCTGGAGTGTATTTCTTGTTATTTTAAGTGTATTTCTTGTTATTTTAAGTGTATTTCTTGTCATTTTGGGAATATTTGTTGTGATTCTGGATGTAAAATGAATTACATTATGATAAAATTCAATCCTAATCATGAACTAAACATCGGTGCATGGGAGCGCTATCATTTCATCGTAATTACAAGCTGATAACCGAATTCCATTCCACTCGGACTTACATGTCTTACCGATTCTTATTTCCTATTAACCAGCCCACCTCTGTGATAGGCAGTCAAAGATAGTCGTCCAAAATCCGTCTCAAACAAATAAATTGGCACGACATTTGCTGTACAGAAAACCAGAAACATCGTATTCATTGATCACTCGCAACTCCCACTGACGAAACTACTGTCATATCTATTTATCTACAGTACTCTTACTATCACCAAACGAAGCTAACCCACCTCTGGGATGTGCAGTCCAAGCTGGCCATACCAACTTTATCCCAAACACGGTTTTGGTGCGTCATTTGTATGATATAAAGAGGGAACACAAGACACACATCTCAAATGCACTTTATAAGGTAACATAGGGGTACCGAGCCTAAATACAAGCGCCAAATTTTGTGCAGTTATGAAATAATTCATATCAATAATTAAACTCAGGCACTGTAAAATATATGCATTTTACAACAATGTACTGCTGTATTATCACATAACTGATCACCACCACCACTCATTTTATAATTTAAAACATTTCTGAAATTGTAGTCACTAACACAACGGAAAATTTTAGATACGCAGTATTGGTAGGCAGTCAGATATCAACGTAATTTAAATATTCCACCTAAAACTTTTTTTAAATAAACTAACTCATGTTACTTGGCTAGAATTAGCTGTTTCTTGTATCCCCTCACTTCCACTGCCTTCGTGGAGTGGGCGGCAATATTTAATCGGATTGCCAAATTCATAAAGACATTTCTGACACATAATGGGTCCCTATGTCCATAAGAATGAAAATTGTTTAGGGCTTCCTCTAACCTGGTCCTACACTAACATGTAACAGTGCCATTAAAAGTGAAACAGTAAACACCGACCGATATAGGCAAATTCTTTACACTGATTCCACACACACACACACACACAATACTCCTTCAATCTAACTACACTTGGCCATCAACTAAGCTGAAATGGATTAGGGATATGTCAGGTTATAACAAACACACTACAGTAATTTCCTGTCTATATACGACCTAGGAGATTTACCTCTTCTTTTTGCAGTCATCCTTCTTCTAATGTTCTCTATGATGCTTCCTAACACCTCTTCCATGATGAATTATTCTGCATACTATACCTTAATATTATATGAAGTCTGCTATGCCACAAAGAATACCCTCAGTCTTCATTAACCCTTCCATATGACACATTTTGTATCTATATCTATCTGCCTTTCCCATCTACCTATCTATAAACAGTCAGATGCCTTAATCCCAGATGTGCCCACAAATGAATCATCTCCAAATCACCCTGTTTCCACCATCAGAATATCCTCTCTCCAATTCACACCCTCTACTCATACACCTCTCCACTTCACCCTTACATCATATCCTCAGTTTCCCCCTCCCCTTCTACCTCACTTACACTCTCCTGGTCAATCTCTCATTATCCTTTCCTACTTAATATCTGTAGTCTGTTGAAAGGGTCGAGTCCAATTTAAAATACAGCTACCCTCTATCTCCACCTGTCAATCATCCTTCAAACCCATCCAGTGTATCTATCCATCCCTCTCAAATCCTGCTCAATCTCAACTTTTCATTCGAACATACTTTGTTTTTAACTCAAATCTTTAAATGATCTGTCTATCTATCTGTCTGTCTATAGCCACATGACATAATCTCGTAAGGGGTGGCTGTCTGTTTTTTAATTAGTTGTTTTACGGGGAGGAGCATTAACCCTCCGTCAACCCACCCGTTAACACATTGGGAACACATATGGTCTGGTTATATGGTTACCACCCAGTGTTGTAAATGGTTTCCTGGCTTACAAGAAACCATTAGACTTGTCACTTAATGTAAAGCCACCTGAAAAGGAATGACGATGATGTGTATATTTTCCCCTTTGTTACTATGGGTTACAACATAAATATTATCCATTTATGGTCCTAGATGCAGCAGGGTACAGTACAGTATTCTGCTTTGGTTAGCACCAGATGACACTGTTCAGCTTGGAAATCCAGCCAATCATAACATTACAGTACACTGAAATATTTGGCATGATCTTTCCATTTTTGTATTCTTACATCAAAAATACTGTACCTTGTTTGACTACACACCACTCTTCCTGATTATTCTGCATAGCTACAGTAAATGCTACTGATTTACAAGCAGGTATTTTTTTTATGTAGTCTTATGCGTTTTACAAACCATATGGAGCATGACAAAATGGTACACGTACAATTTACTGGTGCAGATTGGTTTCAGTGTACTGGCACGTTTCTGCTACTTTCCACCAAAGAAATTATCCTATGCACTGTTTGACCATATTATACGAGAATCAGCCTTGACATAAGGACTGGGCATTTCTATCCCTGCTTAGCAACAACTCCCATATAATATCCCATAATTCATTCACTTTAACTTGGCCGAGGTTTTTGTCCTAACCTAACGTATTTCATGTTTATTTTTATTCTTACTACCTTGAGATTATTTTACTCAGCTTGGAGGAGAAATAAGGTTTGATGTGGTTAAGAGAGACTGTAATCAACTCTACCAATACAAAGAGTCTCTCCAGAGCTCCACAAAATGATAATGGTGTATGGCATATCAATATTTGATCTGCTTAACCACAAAGTTTATCAATTTATGTGCAAATCATCCCACTCCACTAAACAGTGTAGAATCAGTGCCATATTTATAGTCATGGCAAAAGAGAAGGAAGGATGGAGTGAAGAGGTATACGACAGAGGGGAGTGTGAGCTGGGGGAAGAACAGAATAATGGCAGGGGACAGGGTAATATGGAGGTGATTTGCTTATGGCCACCCCTTATGGAATTAAGGTATCTGACTATAAACAAACAGATAGAATGTGCTTGTCATAAACGCCTTCACATATTGTGCAATGAAATTACCCGTATCCCTAAGGCAGAAAACTCATCCCAAATCAGATATATTTCCTACCTGTGCAAAAATTAGGCTANGGTAAAGTTTTGGTGGATGCCAAATCTGATCACTCTGATCACTCTTAAAAGGGGGGGAAAAATCTTGCAGTTCCACATATGCTGCAGAAATTATGACAAGTGTTATGATTCTCCACCATGTAATCAGAACATAAAAATTCTCCAGAAACAATTTATGAGAAGCCAAGGTTATGACTTGTGTTGCCATCAAAGTTAGGTTAGGTACGGTTCGACTTGGCTTCAGCGTAAATTTGATGCTCCATAAATACTGTACTTACATGATTGGTCTATTTGAACTATTACCGGTATGCACTTCAACAACTTTTAAAACCTACTATACTTAGGTTATATTTCAAGAGCAAAAAAACTTCTATAATAAAAAAGTAGGTGCTGTACTGCATTTTCACGTTCGTTTATATTTTGAACAACAAAGAATGTACGCTGGTGTACCAATTTAACACTAGCCTATATACAAAATTACTAATGCCATTCATACCCTGTTCAGCGCTTACAATAATTAAGCATGACGGTCAAAACACACAATATTAAAGTATAACTAAGGAATAAGTCAAGCATAAACACGAACAATATACGTGAACACCATGAGTGACAGGTAATATGAATACACCCATTTACACCTAACAGCCCTACACACCCATACCCAAACCATCACCCATCGAAATTATCATCCCCAAACCCCCATGCCTCTTTAATCACGTTTTTCAGGCCACGGTCAGACATGAGGGAAGGCTGAGCAGAAAAATTAAAGATGACTAAGCCGCGTTCAAGTGACGTAACGAAGGTGGGACGGGCAGCCTACCTCTCTTTTTACCCCAATTCCTCGCAACCTGGGCACTAAATACGACCAATCACCACTTAAAATAGTGCACAAAGGCTTTATGATTCGGTAGAGAGTGCGAAAATGGCGGAAATAAGGGGGTAAATGTACTTACGGTGGCCAAAATGTGGGAGACGAGGAGGCAGCGTCCTTGTTTACACGCAGGACAGCTGGTTGTCAGGGAAGCCCCCTTGGAATTGGAGATTATTATTTGGCTCTGGCTCGGCACAAGTTAATAATATGGCTACATACCATGATTCGACTAAAAACAAAATCGTAAGAAACAGTCAGCCATTATTTGGAGTCTATCTAATGTAGATAAATTTCTTATAACACCAAAATTTAGTCATATTTCATTTCTAGTCGAAACGTCGTCTTGGTCAAATTCACCCAGAATTGAGCAGATGGCAGCACTGTCCGCCATAGAGATGATGTTGATGAATGGAGATGACACCTCGCTATTAAACGTGTAATGTCCACTTCACATACCTGCAAATTATTCTAATCGTTTCTCGCAACAAGTTTTAAGCCTTAGGGCAACAAACGAGTTTGTACCACATCATTTTACATGGACTATTCTACTGTATCGTTTTCTAACAGTACTATCACATACAAGGAAGTAATGTCATTTATTAATATCTTCACGTTAATCTCGACAAACAGGAAGCATATTCCAGCAGACAGTGATAAGACATTAGCTTCACAGACTACTTCCACGCCCTGCTCTCAGTAATTAAGACGCCCAACCAAGCACAACTAAAGACACCTCTTACCTACATCTGTCTGCTCATTCTAAGGGATGAACATGTCTATCAACCTCCTTTCATCCATCAGAAGTTGGTAGGCTGCAGGAGAGAAGTGTATCCTCAGCCTACAGTGCAATGGGTTCACATTTATGTAAGCCTTAGGTTATACCTACTGTACACTTCTGCTACTGCTGTTACTACTATTACTTTAGCTACTGCTGCTACTAGTGTTTTTACTACAACTACTGCTAACACCAATCATTCTACTGAAATCCGCTCCTGTGGTGTGGCTTACAATATCTCTTGGTGAGCCAGTATGTCTATTGCCAGATGTCACTTTGTCCTCTGTCATTAGGTTACTTTCCTCCTACTCACACAGCCCTCGTTCAAGTACTTCTCCATCTATCCTCACTCTCCCCCTCCCCATCCCCCCTCCACCCAACATATACTCTCCTAATTAAATCTCATTCACTCATCCTCCCCACATGGCCAAATCATCGTAAAATATTTCTGACACTTTCAGTCCCATCCACATTAACACATCACTCCTACACTTCCTCACTTATCTATCTACACTCCCTCACTTACCTCTCTACACTTCCTCACTCATCTGTGCACACTTCCTCACTCATGTGTACACTTATCTAGCTACACTTCACCATTTGTGTCTACACCTTCTCACTTATCTACACTTCCTCACTTATCTATCTACACCTCCTCACTTATCTATCTACACTTCCTCACTTATCTACCTACAGTTTCTCATTTGTCAACCTACAATTCCTCACTTGCCTATCCGTGTCTCCGTGTAACTTCACATGCTCCTCTCGGGTAACTCATTTCTCCATTGGGCCACACCTTTTCAGATGCAGCACACTATTCCGTCCAACTGTAAGGATAATGAGAATGCAACGATTATCCAGTAAACTTTCATTTATTCGGTCTTACACTAGATATTGTAAAGACAGAGAAGGCTGAAGATGGCTGACCAGTTGACAGGGAACCAAACACTCAATGCAACGCTGTGCAAATTTATTCTTTTGAAAACTGAAAAAATCACATAATATTTAGGTTCCCGGTCCCCTGTTTTTAAGATAATTATTGCCTGTAACAATAAATAATAATAATATATGCAATGCTCAAGGGCAAATTAATTATACATACACGTTTGGCCACGACGCAGACAAACAAAACGAAAATGAAATTAGCGAAAACTTGCAGCAAACATGACGCTTCTCTTGGATGTAACAAAACGCCTTGGATTTCACAATGGCAAGTATCTGAGCCCTGAGTTCTTCTAGGGAGTGTGTTTTTCAGCTCCCATCAACTATCTCAGAGCCACAAACATCATCATCATCATCATCATGACCCTTACTCCCACCTTATGTCCTTTAATCCAGCTGACATCCATTCTCATTTATCCTTTGTGTTAACCGATGACTTTACTTATTTTTCAAACTAGACGGGTTAGATACAGTATTGCCTTCTTAAACATCTTCAGTACAAAAGGCATTCCCAAGTTCAACAAAATCATCGGAAAAGTGAAAATAAACTTATCAGATGCCATCATAATGAGTGGAATAAAATGGAATAAGTCCGAAGATGATCGGAAAGCTCGCTAAACATTTATGTACCAAATAAACTTTAATAGAAATGTGCAAATATTCACTGCAAATAATAATAAAAATAAAAATAATAATGTGTATGATACAGAAATCAATGTGTCAAGAGCACACGTGGATAATATACACATCACAAACCACAGGAAAAAATAATACTAAACACGAGGGTAAAGTAATATAAAAATTTACACTAGCATACAAGAAAGCAAATTTAAGTTTCATGGACAGGACATGTATAGTTCATTACAAATTTGAATTATACTCAGCCATGACTCTCACCCTTTCACATCTGTCCACACATCATCACTCAAGACTTCATCACCTGTGCTATAATCCACTCCAAATCAGAGTTATAGTTGCAGGTGACCAAGAATGACAGTCACTTAAATAGAATTACAGCTAAGGGTGATGGAGTTACAAATGGGGAAGTATAGGCAGATGTCAGTAGGAGTCATGGCCAAGTGTAATGCTAAACTGAAATGGACAATAAAAGGAAGATGTCATATTTACAAACAGACACAATCAGCCTGTGGACGAAGCACCTTTTGTCCACAACCGATGCAGCAGTAAACTCCTTGGCTGCGAATAACCGACTACGAAATTTACCATGCTCAAGAGAAACCTGAGGCACCGAAAAATGTTGTCCAGTTCAATCTAATGACATATTCTTTACTTCTTTCTTGCCACCTTCAGTTAACTATTCAACTTAGGAGAGACTTTCTGAAATGACTGGCTAGATACAGCCTTCATTCACCCCTTCACTACAAAAGGTCCCAAGATACTAAGCCATTTGGAGGTAGCAGAAATTAACCAACAGAATATATCACCTGACTGAGTGGGCTAAAAACCATCACAATACAAAATCTGGCCGAGAATAAGGAACTCCAAGTTAGCGTATGGTGCCACTTACGGTGGACAGTTTTTATACAGCCTACAAAAAACAGACTGCAGGTTATTTTCAGAAGACTTGCAGCAGCCAAAGAGTTAAGGACTAGATTCCATGGTCACTACGACAGCCAAGCCCACTTTCACCCAAAACGTTAATACTGGAACTTCTTCGGCTTCGTCCCTTCAACGGGTGGCTATCATCATCATCATCCTGACCTCTTTCCCACCTAAAGGAGGAAGTACTACCGCCTGGCAATTAATATGCTTAGACAGTTGACACCAAATGATCGTCCTTTCACTGTCCTTATTTAATGTCACTGTCTGTTTTCTTGGCCAATTGTCTTGCAGTGTCTTTCGCCTCATTTTAAAGTAACGTTTTGGGAAGACGCAGGCCTGAGAGAGTAGACAAGACAGATCACTGGAAGAACAAACACACACGCAAGGAGGACGACGAAGAGGCACTTTTGGCGGCAGTGTCGTTTGTTTTTGTCAAGGGAGGGGAACGGATTTCTTGTAGGAGCCACGAAGTTACAGGCAAAAAATCTTTCCGGCCGAGATGTTTACGTATTCAGCCCAAGTGGTCGTGCGTAAGAGACGGTCGAGGCGATTCCACCCTTGGGAGAAAATAAAAATGAAGCTGTTCGTCCCACTTCCCAAAAAAGAAGCACCACAAACTGAAAAAAACATCAGAAATCATACTGTGTGTCGATATGAGTCCCGCGCCGGCAGAC
Organism: Birgus latro; assembly: GCA_018397915.1. NCBI lineage: Eukaryota > Metazoa > Arthropoda > Malacostraca > Decapoda > Coenobitidae > Birgus > Birgus latro. Next base: position 34,571 of record JAGKTI010003217.1, read on the forward strand.
TCATGCTGGTGTGGCATTTGTTACATCCACCACTATGTCACAATACCATTCAAAGCCACCCAACCCCAGAGAGCAACCAAGGAGAGAGTTTGTGCTGAGCCAAATCTTCGGCTGAGAATATTTCCAAGACGCCACAGAAAAATTCTCTTCATATTTTTCCAATACTGCAAAATGAAATAGGAATAAACTAGCCTTAGCTATAACTTTTCCCATCCTGTAAAAATAAACTGGAAGAAATATCCTTTATGTAACTTCCTATACTGCAAAAACCAAGTGCACATACCAAGCTTAACCTTCTAAAGTGCTCATTAAATAAACATATAATGGATTTGTCTAATATCTTTCCTTATACACAGAAACTCACCCTCCTCAGATTAAATCACATGTTGGATATGATCAGTAGGGGGACAAGGTACAGTATAAAATGACCTACAATATTATACCATTTTTGACCACTATGGGACAAAAGGTACAATATATCTATCCTTGTTACAATTTTGACCATTAAGATATAAAAAGTCTATCCTCAATCTTACAAAAAGGTCTATTCTTCATTCTATTTCAGGCCAATCATAGTGTACATTATGATACAAACGTCTATTCTTTGTTCTATTCCTGACCAATCATAGTTGACAAGATCTATCCTCGATCTATCCTCATTGTAAGTGTGACCGATAAAAATGATCTACACTCCTTGCACAAACGACCTAACTGCTTGTTTTGACCAGTCTATCTCCCAGTCAGTCAGTCAGCTAGCTAAATGGCTAAAAAAAATAGCTCTCACTCCCTTAGAAATATATAAAATCCACAACAGTACTCCTTCTCTCCTTACGATATGTTCTGGTGGTGGTTTAGTTTGAGAAATCATGATGGAGACAAGAGTTTGAAGGCAAAAGAATATATAACAATTGTTGGCGTTTTTCCTCCCCTATAAATCAAAATACAAAACTCCTTATTACCAGAATCAATTATAAACAAAGATCCACTGATTCAATTTGAAAAAAAAAAAAAAAAAAAACTAGTGAAATAAATAATAAAAATAAAAAAGAATGATAAGCAATTTGGATACATCCTCAGACCCCATCAGGCCAATGCTGCACTTTCTATTTCCACCCTGATGATTTTATTCACTCTTGGACAAATATTTTCAACTGGGAGGGTTAATGTTGTCCTCATTAACCCCTTCACAGCTTAAAAATACCTCTAAGCTTCATAAAATCATCCCCAGTAGCAAAAATAAAATAAAAAGCACAGCACCACAGCGAAGGGGTTGAAAAACATAAAACGAAAGTATAAGAGACATGGCAATTCACATGCACGATCCTATTTATAAATTTAAATAAAAAAGAAGAGACGGAACCCCAGGCCAGCTGATGCCAGGAGTCACCAGATAATCTGCTCTTGCTGGCTGCTATCCTTGTCCGATTTGGTCCTGTATCGAATGCATGAATGACTATCCTTCCTTCAGGTATTTAAAGAAAATGTTGGTAATTCTCTCCATGCTGAAAGTCCCTTCGATGGGCACCCAAAAATCATTCATTCATCATTATAACCTCTTGTTTCACATCTACACAGACTGCTTCTCTTTAATAGTTTTGAAAAAGAATGCCTAACTTCCCCTAATGCATACTCAAAGCAAATGTTCGAAACTGCCTCTAAGGATACTAAGAAAGATTGTTGGAAACTTTCCCTACACCTACTCAGAATGTTGGCAACCTTCTCTACGGTTACTCAATGTTGTGAATTTATCTACACAAACCCAAGAATCTATCTACAGTCACCTTAAAAGAATGATGGAATTACCTCCTCTACACATACTCATAATACTGGAAATCTATCTACACATACTCAAGGTTGGAAATCTATCTATGGGTACCTTAAAAGAATGATGGAATTCCTCTCAACTCAGAAAAGAACTGGCAGTCTTCAGATAGTCCTCCCACAACCTCCCTCTCTGTAGTCCATCCACTAAGCCAAGGGTATTAAAATTGTTGATTAGAGTCCTCAGATAAGGAGGAAGAGATGGACTTAAAAGCAGACCAATTCTTTGGGACTTCCTTTTCTCAAGACATCTTTTTCTTGGATGTCTTGTTATCAGATGCCCTTTTCTTGTTTGACTTCAACTCAGCTCTGTTCTTCTTGGACCTCAAAAGGATGAATAAGTTTGCTGCTATTTGCTTTCCTTTGTACTCAGAACTGTTCTTCTCCAACCAAATTTTGAGCAGATCATCCTTGTGGCCTCCACCTCACCATCCAGCCTAGGGTCTGGCGATAGGGTTGTTTACAGGTCTGACTCGCCATAGAGGGAGGTGGAGAAGGACATGTAGTCGAGTGCGTCCCTGGGTGCATTGGGGCCGGTGTAAGGCTGCATGCGCTGGATACAATACTCAGCCTGGTCGGGTGGCAGCTCCCTCTGTAGCTCTTCAGGAAGGATGTATGGCTAGAGGAGAAAAATGTTCACATGTAAATAATATATTTTCTAATGCAGAGAAAAATGCAAAGTTGTTCTCTCCAAGAAAAACAAACAAAATAATAACCAAATTAAAGATCTGTTCATTCTGAGACATATGGACAAAATGCATTAGAAAAACTGAGGGTCACAGACACAGAAATATGGAAGACAGCACCTGAGTTGACTTGTTGCACATAAGAAATAGGATTATCAATTTACACTCATATTAAGAGAGTTGGATAGAAAAGCAGTGAGAGTATACTGCCAGATGGGTGCTATGTGCCTGCCATAATACTGGGATGCAAACAGACAGTTCAGACAAGCAGTAACTAATGAAATCATGATAGATAAACTGTTTCAATTTCCAGGTACAGAAAATTTTTAATCTATTCATGACACTGTCATTTTCTGATTAATTCTTTCACTGATTTCATATGGCTGATGGGAAACACATCCATCCCATCCTCGTCCCAGTGGCATGCTACTCTCCGTCGCTAACAGTTTGCCTATCAAATTCACTAAACTCTGTGGCCCACCTCACTTCTCCTCACCATCCCAGTCCCCCACCAAGAAATTCCCCTACCTAATCCCTTGTGAGGCTCCTGAACGAATCAGTGACTTGTTCTGTGGCGTCAGAATCCACATTCTCCAGTGTCACCAAGTTGAAAAAGACACTGAACAGAAAAAGCCTCTTTCTCCATCCCCTCTCCCACCCTCCATCTCAACTCTCAATCCCCTTTCCTTTTTCTCTCGCTCCCTTTTCCTCTTAATGTATCTTTCACTTTCTCTCTCTCTCCTATCCTTCAATCCCTCCTCTCTCCTACCCTCTTTATCCCTTCCACTCTTTTCTCTATCATCTCTCTCTCCCTTTCGTGTCCCCTCTCCCCTCTCCTCCGCCACCTCACCTTATCCCCTGCGAGGATCCTGAATGAATCGATGACCTGTTCTGCGGTGTCGGAATCCACGTTCTCCCGGGTCATGAAGTCCAGGAAGGCATCGAACTGGATGAAGCCAGTGTTGTTGGGGTCGACGATGGAGATGATGCGCTGGAAGTCAATCTCACCCTGGCGGTCCTTGCCGATGGAGTAGCCCAGGGAGATCAGGCACGACTTGAACTCATCCGGAGCAAGACGACCGCACCTGACGGAAAAATGGCTTGCAATATCCCAACAATTTAATTCAGGTCATAAGAAACTTTTTGAACTGGTGGAGTTAGATACAGATGTAATAAAGTCCCTGAATATGACAGGCCCTTTCAAAGCTTGATAAAACTGTCTAGTAACAGGGAAAGCAAGTTAAAAAGAACGTCATCCATATTCGAGAGGACTAAATAAAACAACTTTGAACATATGTACAGGTTAATGGAACAGTAAAAGGAAAGGATATAGACCAGTACAAAGGTAAGGATACAATTCCTGACCTGTTCTTGTCGAAGTGGTTGAATGATGATCTGAATTCGCTGAGCTGCTCCTGGCTGATGCCCTTGGAGTCCCTGGTGAGGATCTGGTTCTCCACCTCGTTGATGGTGCGGTTGATGGATGTCAACAACTGCTCCCAACCCACACGCAGCGTCTCCATGGTGTATTGCGTGTACCTAAGGGATCAAACACACAAATTTAGTCCTACTCCTTTCATTTTCAAAAGCCGAAAAATCCACTCTCACCGAATCTAAATCTACTGTACCCAGAATCTCACCCTGATAATGCAGTTTAACACTATGCACTTCCCTCTTTGAGGGAACAGGACTATTCCCTAAGTGTGCATATCACTGCCACTGGATGTCCTTCCTGACATCAACCAATGGTAAACAGGTGGGATCACACACTGGACTCCTCAGCTGACTGTGCAGTCACCCACTACTCCAAGGTGGAAACGCTAATCCACACTGCCGTCTCAAAAATGACCCTGTTACTCCAAGTCCCACAACTAGACTGTGTCCTTCGTGACGCACCTGTTCTCGAAGATCATGGACTCCTGCACAGCCTGGTGAATCTTCTCCATCTCGTCCATGATGGCCTTGTTGCCAATGACCGCTGCCTCGTAGTCCTTCAGCCTGTTCAGCTGATCCTCCAGAACTGAACCCTGCATGCCAAGGGAAAATATATATGTATACCGACAACTAACAGTCTTTTTCAAGGTGTGTGCGCCAAATAACACAATTACATCACAGTGCCATACTGTATATTAATATCATAAAACTCAGAGAACATATTTCAGAACACCAAACAAAATAGAGCAAAAATACACAGGCAGGCACACACACATCAGAAAAGGATAATGAAAATGTGCAAGAAACTACTGCATTCAGTGTGCCCACTCAAATAGGCCACATCCAATCACACATCATTCAACTTCTAATGGCTTAAAACTGAATATCCCAATCAACTTACATGCATGCCCATGCCAATAGCGGCCACAGCATCCATCTGCTTCTCGATCCACGGCCCCACACCATTGGCCTTCTCGGCAAATTGGCGGCGCAAGCTTTCGTTGTCTGTGGGCGGCTACGTCAGGGAATATAACACATATTTTTGGTAGTATGTGAAACGTACATAAAAGATATGTGTGGAAAAATGGTAGTTATGTCACAGGAAATTACATACATTTCTTAGAGGTGGGCGAAAATATAATACAAAAGGTATGTTGAAAAACAGATGAGTGAGAGTGTAGCATCTGGGAATATAACACAAATGTTGAGAAGTTGGTGAAATAAAAGTGATGTGCAGAAAATGGGCAATAATAAGAGATGTTGTTGTTAGCCCCAGGCTGTCTGGTTGAGTACTCTCATTGCCCACAAGTAAGTTACTGCTTTTGTAGGGCCATTGAACAGGTACGGTACAATACATACACCACGCAGGGATGTGGCACCCCTTGTGGTAGACAAAGCCTCTCCATGGTCACACTAAGGTCTTGCCCAGGGCATGGTGCAGGGAAACATGTGGAGATTTAGCTTCTGGGTGGACATAACAGCTGCTGCACTCTCCAGCATCACAGTGTGGGAAGTTTTGGGGGGTGAAGGGTGAGAAGTGTAAGTGTAAATAAGACAATATGTGATGATACATATGAAGGAGAAATGGTAGATAGACAGTGCAATGAGGAGGTGAAGATTACGAATGCCTGTAACCATTTATATCTGTTCCAAAGGATACTCTGTTGCTTCTGGAGTTCTGCCTGGAGTGTGCTGTCACGCTGAGGCACCAACTTCTTCACCTCTCCCCACTTCTGGCTGATCACCTGAAATACAACAATAACTTACTTCACAGAATTACACACGATACTTCTTCAACTCTGCCTATGTTACACGATGGATTAACTCACAACAGCAAGACAATACACTGTCAAAGGGTGGGTAATACATGCACAATACTTTAAGGTAGGGAACTGCAAACATCATAATCACAACTCTTATTCCCACTGAGGAGATAGATCAGCATAAAACCCAGAAATAAATACAGCAGAAAAGCCAAAATTTCACTACAGGGCCCTGGTAAAAATTTGGGTAAACAGCCACACTATGTTGTTAAAGTGGGAAACCAATATAGAAATCAGAGAGGCAAATATTAAAACACATGGTAACAAAAACACAAAATACTCATACAAACACGGGGACAAAAAAAGGAGTACAGTTGCTTTCAGGAGAAACGATACACGTCTACTCATTTAGTGTACTTGGTGTCCATTGCTGCAAAGATTTGGAACTAATTCCCTAACTTATTGGCATACTGATGATAAATGCACCAGCCAGTAGGTGAAATGGTTCCACATCTCACCAACAGCAGACTCTACAGCAAATAATATGAGCAGATGTGTAAACCTATTTATGAACGTGGCTGTATGTGCAGAAAGGTTGTTTTTAATCACACTACAAAACAAGGCCACATTTTAGGGTGAACAATTATCTTTATCATCATCTTCCCAACCTGTATTCCCAACTAATGGAAGAAAAAGGAAGCATAGCAGGGAGAGAACCATCAACAGCATGCCAAGTGAAACCAAATACAATTCAGAATACAGTAAGACCTCACTATAACGGACTAATTGGGGCTCAGGCCAGTCCGAAATATGCGATTTTCCGATAAAAGTGACATCCAGACTTACTCCTGCTAATCCGGACTTTTTCCGATATATCAGACATTAGTCCGGATTTTTTCGGTAGTTTTCACCACCATTGCAGTATTGTACTGTGTTATACCTTCACTACATTAATCAAATGGTATAATAATACTGTACTGTGCACTGAAAAACATGTCTTTTACTTGTCTTATTGTGGTGAACATAGCTGAAGTTGTCAGGCAGTCCGGACTGATTCTGGCTATATCGGACTTTTTCCGATATATAGGAGTTTAGTCTGGTAGCTCCTCGAGTCCGATAAAAGCGAATTCCGGTGTACTGAAGTCCGTTATATCGAGGTTTTACTGTATATCAATGTGACGGGTGCAATACCAAAATAGTGCAGTGAACAACCCTAAAACACCCAATCCAGAATACCAACTAACCAACATGGCAGAAGGCTATATTCTTGTGGGTTTAGGAGGATCCCAACTCTACACATGCCATTTACTGTGCTGTATATGTATTCTTAATTTAACTCTATACTTCTTTAACCCTTGCACCCTGGGGAACATCCTCAAACATCCACACTTCTGTCCCTACCTCCTTGCCCCCCACCACCCTCTATGCTATAAACAAGAGTTACCTTGTCACCTCACTCACTCCTGGCTAAGCTTCTGACCAATGGCCTGCTCTAACTCTGTTCATCATAGACTGTCTGGTCTATTATTATGCTTCTGCTGCAGTACAGCTGCAAGTTACTGTACAGTGTACTGTACTTGTCAGCTACTGTACTTGTCAGCACTGCATGATGACACAAGCCACAGAGGTGTTCTTGACGCCAATTTGCAGATGAAAGAATCTAGTTTTCACAATCATTCTCTTTGAACAATACCCTTTCCATTAAAGTCAACACAAGTTAAATGAATGAAAATAATAAACTTGCCCAGGGTGCAAGGGTTGAGAGCAAATAATAACATTCACTTTACCTCCATCGCTCCCATAATGCCTTCACTATCCTAGGTCAGCATGTTAAAGAAAGGCACCTTTGTAGTGGATGAGTTAAAACAAGAGAAGCAACATCAATACACACATACACACTAATGCCTTCAGTCTGAGAACATCTTCTTCAGTTTACTGTGGGTACTACCACACAGATTTCCTTAGATGAATCCCTTTTGGCCAAGGATGTGCCTTTAAACACAGTACAGTAAAAGTCCTCCAATCCGACCACCAATAATCCCAGTGTCCCAATACTCCGAATTTCTCAAGGCAAAATTTTTCTAATTTTTCTGGCCTTTTTTTTATTTTTTTTTTCGGGGCCTTATCAATGGATTTATCTAGCTTCGACTTGCTTTTGCACTTGGATGTACCTGCCTCCAACTATTCATCTACACTTCTATGCATTTCCCGCGTCTAAAACAATAACCCATATCATTTTAAGTGTTTATTTAATGATAATGTACATATTTCTAATGTTTTCAGAGGTCTCTCCCAATAGTCTGAAAAATACAATAGTCCGAAAGACCCTCGGTCCCCTGCCATTCAGATTACAGGACGTTTACTGTATTCTGTTTTTAGCCACATCAACCTCCAATTACAAAGGTTATGGTAGACATATATTCTTTCAGCTTGAGGACATTTCCAAATAAGATTGTTTATAAATTAGCCAAAGTAAAGCAATAAAGACATCCTGGGACTCAATGTATTATAAGTCCTATTGGGCAAGAGGGATCACAATCATCTTAACTCATTTAGCTCAAGAATATCGCTTTCATTTTATTTTGAGTAATATCACAACGCTGTATTTGGCTTAGAAGATATCCCTCAGGCAGAAAGGGTTAATATTTATGCTACACTTATTTCTAATACACAATGATATTTGATCATAATTTGTCAGGGTCTCTCTCTCTCTCTCTCAAACACACATACACACACACACAACTGTATACTTTTCACAATGATATTAAATTCCATGCCATCATCATCACCAAGAGCCTCTGTGGTAAGTGTGGCATAAGAGTAATCCGGAAAACCTGGGATGTGATACGAATTATTGTAAGGTTACAAATGACGAAAAACCTGTGCAGTAAGGGTGGTGTGTGGACTGTCGAGAGCTCCTGGTGTCTGGTATTAATGGGTGGTGTATGTATAGATCTTATATTAATACCTGGTGTATGTACTAGGTGGTATATGTACTGTGAAACTAAGTGGTACCGCATAAGGTACAAAAATCACCCCATACCTGTGCAGTAAGGGTGGTGTATCAGTTGTTGTAAGCCCCTGGTATCTGGTGTTAATGGGTGGTGTATGTATAGGATCTTACATTAATACCAGGAGTATGTATTGGGTGGTATATGTACTGTACAGCTCACACAAGTCTACCAATCCCCCCATACCTGCGCAGTGAGGGTGGTGTATGGGTTGTCGAGAGCCCCTGGTATCTGGTACTTGTGGGCGGTGTGTTGGACCTCGGTAACCAGCGCAGTGATGGCCTGGTATTCCTTGTCGGCCTCTCCCAGTGTGGCCTTGAACTGGTGGTGGGCGTCAATCAGGCCCTGGATCTCCTCGATGGTGTGCACGATGAACATGTCCACCAAGTCCTCACAGGCACCGTCCAGCCAGTTGTTGAATGGCTGCAAAAACAAAGAAAGAAAAAAAATGTTTAGGAAAGAAGTATAGGAAAAAAGTATTAGGAAAGAAGTTCTGGGAAAGAAGTATTAGGAAAGATGTATTGGAAAAGAAGTGTTGGGAAAGAAGTATTAGGAATGAAGTATTAGGAAAAATGTATTAGGAAAGAAGTATTGGGAAAGAAGTGTTAGGAAGACGTATTAGGAAAAAAGTATTAGGAAAAAAGTATTAGCTTCCTGGACACTTACACTCATTTATTTTTTCCTTTTACTTATTTTTATTCAGTTGCGTAAATGACGAAAATGTTTACGAAATCCCAAAATCCATCATTAAGCCAGTTCTTTAATAGCTTTAACAAACAGGTATTAGCGTGTTGATTACCCACTTTAACTTACATTTTTCTTTTTACATCATTATTATCCAACCTCCACTTCTCACTCATAAATAGAGTGGGCAGGAGCCATAAACAGGAGAAAAATATTAAATTATCTTCATTACCATCATAACATCATTTCCTAATAGTGAGGGTAGGATGTAGAAACAGAAAAAGAGCAAAGGCATACAAGGTACAGAATGAAATAAGCCTTAATCTGTTTAATTACCACTAAACAGGTAATATTGGAATTCAAGTTTTTTTTTAAAATTCTGTGCATCAAAACTATCCTGAATCAACAGCATACAGTATGACAGTACTCATGCAGTGATTTAAAAATACCTAGTTTAGTATTAACTTCAAGAAGTGCATACATTATAAGGGTACTGTACAGTTTTCAACAGCCATTCCTACCCCACCATCACCACATCTTCTCCCAGACACTCACCGCAGCCCTCTTGGCAAATTCAAGGTGCAGCTGATCGATCTTCTCCAGCAGCTTCTCAGTCTCCTCGAGTGCGTTGCGGCGTGATGTTGTCAGTGTGCCCAGACGGTCCCATTGGTCACAGATGGCCTGGCAGCGGGAGTTGATGGTGGCAGAGTCGTAGTAGTCCAGGGCGTTGAGCTCCTGTGCAATGGCTGCAATCTGCTCAACACGGTCCTGAGGCAAAAGACACCATGGGTTAGTATGATTCAAAAAAGCCATAATACTGTGCAAACAAAGCTTCATCTTAATAAAATCTCACACTGGGGTTGTCTAATGGGCAGATTATATTTTGTATGGAACTGAAGCTACACCAAAAGCCAACACCAGCTAATTACTTCCCAACAATTACTGGAAGCCATTGGGAAAAAGAATCTCACATATGCATTAAGATCTGTAACAATGTGAGAATTTAACTTGAACCTTGACTATGCTACATAAGGCTGACTTTCCCCTTATCATCTCCTACAAACTAAATCCAGTGCTGTACACACCTGATGGGCAGCTAGGTCACTCTCAAATGCCTCGTGCTTTTTCTTGAGAGCCTTCAGTTCGTTCAGCTTGCAGTGTCTGAAGTCCTGGCTCTTCAGCATCTCCTCCTTGCCAGTTGTCCAGCTCTCGTGGATCTCGGCCTTGTGCTTGAACTTCTTGGCCAGGTGCTCCAGTCGTTCCAGCCTGAGTAACGAGAAATAGTTATTCGTTATACTTTGTTCACCCTAACCAGGCATACAAATGGCATCTCTCCAGCTTGAATGCAGAAATACAGCAAATGATTTACAGCAAAATATAATGCTTGTCAAGAAGAATTGCTAAACATAAATACTAAAATTAATCCCCTTCCCTCACCTCATCATCTCAGACAGCAGCCACTCTTCAAACGACTTCTCACATCCCTCCAGCTGCTTCCACGCATTGGCAATGTCAGTGACGCTCTTGCCCTCGGACGGAAGGTATGCTGGACGGTTGGACAGACGCAGCTTGGTCTGGGGGATGAGGAGAATGACTGAGGTGTACTGGCATGATCAAAAGGAAAGAGTAAAAACAAATATCGTCAGCATTATCTTTCTAGATCTATATCCCAAAAACAAACAGGAATAAGTAAGATCCAGCTACAACTCTGACTAAACTGGTTACTGCAAAACATTCTTACTGATTTGAATAAAGCCACTTGGTCTGAAAGGGATACAATAAATTATGATAAAACTACCAAGTTCCCAGTATGGTAGACACAGTACAATAAATCACAATCTATCGCATACACAATCTTTTCAAGCAACATTTCATATCAATACAGCTGTCTGGGAAAATATAACAGTCTCAGTAGCTGAAAAAGTGCCCTGAACACTGAATGAGAATAAAATGGAAGGGTACATGAGTGAGAGTGAGTTGGACTGGTGATATCTGAAGTTCATCTACAGCCTGGCCTTTTATTACAAATGTGGTGGTTTGTTCGTCAGAGGGAGCTTAGGTTACATGCCAGGTATCAAAGTCAGTGATGAATAAGTGTTGAAGTGAGTGATAAATGATGCTTAATTCCTGCCAAGTGTTGAAGACATTTACATAGGAAGCAAGTTTACATGAAATAAACAAAGTCAGTTATACATGAAGCAAGATTACATGCAACAACTGAAGTCAAATTACCTGTAGAGTGTTGAAGTTGGTCTCTAGCCTGGCCTTCTGTTCCACACGCGGTGGTTTGTGGTTGCGGCGGTACAGACGGTATTCCTCCAGCTTCTTCTGCAGGTCGTTGAGTGTGTTGTCCTGCTGGCGGGCCTGGAGCCAGGGCAGGGTGCGGCGGATCCATTCCAGAAGGTCGGAGGTGAGGCGCTCGTATTCTTCCATCAGGCGTTCATTCTCCTGGTTCACCTTCAGCACCTTGCAGATGCGGTTGGCAGCCATCTCAGCCTGCACAGGTGACACGGGTGAGTGATTGGTAGTTATTATTATTATTATTTATTTTATGATACTCTTACTCAACAGATTACTCCTCAACAAATTGGATGGAGAATCTGAAGTGCTGATGTGACTTTAAAACACACAATCTACTTTATATACAATGTTTTTTCAATAATTACAGAAAGTACATCATCATCTACTAGCAAACTGAAAATCCTATGAAGTCCAACACTATGTACTACATTAATTAAGGGATTCATAAAAAGGATACAAAATTACAAAGACCAACAACTCAAACTGAATGTATAAAATGTTCTCTGAAGGCACAAAATTACCATACTGTTTGAATTAATACAATAAACTGCAGGTCAAAAGAAAATACTATTAATCCAACTTGTATGTACTTTGATTTAATGTCTAGAGTATGACAAAAGGAAGGCAATTACAATATAATATCCAATTCCCACCCTTTCTCGTTCATCTATCCCCATTCCCTCAAAGCCTCACCCTACGTTCACCCTCCCTTCCTATATAACCCTACTCCTCCTCCCTCTATCAACTAACCATACTCCTCCTCACACTCCTCCCTCCTCCTACCATCCACTCACCTTCTGTACTCCCGTGAATGTGTGATAATAGGACGAAACGTATGTCATGACTGCCCTTTCGTCCGGCACGCCTTCCGATATGTCTGTAAGTTGTTAATGCCAGGCAGTTAGTTAGGTAGAGACACACATGGGGGACTCAAGCCAGCGAACGAGTCGTAATAACACTGATGATTAGTTTAGCAAAGTGTCTCATACAATTTCAGGATTAGTTCACGGCACAGTCAGCTCTCTGGACTTCTTAAGGTTAGTTATTAGACAGCCAGCTTTCTCTCAATGATTTCAGCAGCAAGACCACACAATATACGACTAACTGGGCAAAAAACTAAAAATTCTGTCTGATTAAAGTAAAAATCTAATAAACATGAAAAGTTCTCATTAGAGTATGTTCAAATTTTTCATAATTCTATTCAAGTCTTGTGTATTGTTAAACAACCATGAGTCAGAAAAACTATGCGACAAAACTATGGATAAGATGAAGCAATATATTCTTAATGCTGAAAGAAATCCATAATATTGTAGTGAGCAGACAAAACAATGATGCTTAATAATGTAATACTGTTAACACTAATTCTCAATGCTTTTAGGTACGTGGAACTTAGAATAATACTGTATTAGAAAGTCCAAGACACATCTGATAAAAAGCATGCGAAAATCCAATACAGCTCTGATAAATCGCAAAGTCCAATACTGTGTGGGTTTACTGCCATTAGCTGACCAATGAGCACATCGAATCTCAGGGCTTAAGTTGAACCAGCCGTCACTGTGGCTTGTGTAAATATTAGTGCTGTAATGTCCCAAACAATGGTTACTAAACAACTATTCAGGATCTCATCATTAAACTATAGGAGCATAACAGTACAGACCTACGTGTTAATGAAGTGAGGAGGACAGAGACATATGGGGTGAAAAGGTAGGGGCTATTTTAGAAGGGATGTCGTCCAAACGTTTCAGTGTTACGTAACTGATTCAAACTACATCAAAGGGGTAGCAATGATGATGACAAGTGGGAGGAGAAGGAATATCATCATCAATACCTTAACCCTTATTCCCACTTAAATGAACTAGCAATACAAATAGGAAAGTTTGGAAATGATAATACAGTAATAATTTAAAGTTTGGAACATTTCTTTCCTTTTTTATTTTTGGGTATAATATAGTGCAAGGCATAGGTCACATGCAAAATTGGACAGCACAGTAAAATATGAATAAGTTTTTTCAAGTTTTGGACTGCACTGTAATATATAAATGAGTCTCTTTCAAATCTGGAATGAACTACCGTAATATATGCTCCTCTAAAACAGCCCCCTTGATATCTACATAAATGCTGTGACTGCTGCGATTTCTGCCATTCCTGTGTGCTGGTGAACTGTCCTGCTGTGTACAAAAGCCAAGTATTGCTGCCCTGGATGCTGTGGCTGGGTGAGGCCTCGAGGCAAACTCAAGTATTAAAGAACGTAAGTGTGAGTAGAAATAGATACTGAAGAAATGAGAAGTGCAGTAAGTAATAATATAAATGAATGAACAAATACAGTAACTATATACTGAAGAACAACAGAGTGCAGTAAGTAAAAATATAAATGAAGAATGAAGAACTGAAGGCAAGATAATTCTACTGTAAAACTAAAATGATAAACAACAGTGAAGATAACAGAGGTTAGAATAACTGGCTAGTAACAAAATGTTGAAATGCAAGTAAAAATAAACATTTAAGGAGAATAAATAAAGATACAAATGAACTACTTGTAAAATAAGGATAAATGGTAAAAATTATGAATGTGAGGTGGTCATGCAGGAGCCTCCGAAAAATGGTGGCCACGCAACTGACAAACCATGATAAATTCTCAGTAAGACATAAATTTGACTAGGAAGGCACTGCATCTACTAAACTTGACTAGGAAGACACTGCACCTATTAAATTTAAGTAGGAAGAAACTGCATCTATTTCACTGTCATTCTAAAGAGATAAAAATGCACTAAAATTATATGCAGTGTATAAAGATTCATGTATACAGTACCAACAGTATATTTGACTCCATGTGCAAAAGTGTATCTTCCATTAAAACTATATAATTTAATATGCTAAACTACAGTAGACCCTCCTAACTTCCCTCGATAAACTGGATATTAGATTTAAAATATGCTACTAAGGCCACTAAACTTCCGTTGGCTATGACAGACAATATCTGTTAAATGGGTGGCACTAAGTGTGTTTCCTACCCTTTATACTCCAGCCCTCCTCCAGCATGACTGCCAAGTTGTAATAACAGACTAAAGTAATACTGTACTAGTCACAAAGAAGTGCTATGGGAACGACGTGAAATAGGCTGCAAAACGGCAAAATTATGGGCCAAGTTAGTGTAAAATGGGTGCCAGGTATAGTTTATGTTTTTAGTACTAGAATATGCTATTGTACTCATTTTCAAACATGTGCTTGAAATCCCACCTCAGGAGAGGACTATCGGATATACCCGCTTCATCAGATCAGGTCTCCCCCCAGTTACTCCACCATAGTGAGGGTCTACTGTACTTTCAATCATAATCCAAGTGAAAATCTAATAAATAAAAGTCACAGGACGAATCCCACCAGTAAGGCTACATCAATCATAAATATGTCAGCTGTGTGGAGGCTAAATGTGCAAAAATAATAAAATACAAACTGCAAATAAATAACTGTAGTAAAAGCTGTTATGGAGAAAAAAACTAATAAAATGTAAGAGAAAAACTTACGGAATACTTGTAAAAAAAAAAAAAGTTAGTAAAAAATACTACTAAAAACAATAAAGAAATTAATAAATGAAATTTGTTAGGCAGACGTAGATATAGGAAAAATAAATAAATAAAAGAAAATATTCATAATAAAGTTGTTTGTCAAAAATATAAGCAAAAACAGGTACATATGGGAAATAACAGAAAAAGACGTTTGTACGAAACTTTTTTCAAGATAAGAAACTTGCATGGTCACAGATGCTGTTAAGAAGAAATTAAAAATATAAATGCATTCTCATAACAAAATTATCAGAGATGAACAAACAAAAATCCTAGTGCTACGTTGGTACGAAACTTTTTTCAAGATAAGAAATTTGCGTGGTCATAGAAGCTGTTAAGAAGAAATAAAAAATATAAATGCATTCTCATAACAAAATTATTAGAGATGAACAAACAAAAATCCTAGTGCTACAGCTGTTAGGGGAAAAAGAAATCATTACCCAAATATACAACATAAAACTACAGAACAGAAAACGACACATTATATACAGTGTGAGAATATGGCAACTCAACACACATATAATACAGTACTCCCTGGTGGTGCTTCCCGTTCTCTGCAGAGGGTGGACTAAACTGACTAACCTCATGCCAGGGATTATCATTAGCTCTCGTGGTGCAGTGTAGCGCTAAACTACAGTAATGCCATGACATAATTTATACAATTTCTCACTTTTTGAAAACTTAAAAATTTCTAACGGTGGAAAAGAGCCTTGTAGTTTATTTCAAAATGTGGGAGAAGTACTTAATGCTTTCAGTAATTCACACAATAACTTTATACAGCATTCTTATTCCTACTGCACAGTGCTGTTCATATGAAGAAATGCCTCACATACTGAAATGAATACAATCTCCACTTATTCCTTACAGTGATGCCATTTCTACTTAGTTTTTGCTATCATCAAACAGTTTAATCCAGCTTACTAAAAACCTTCACTGAAAAGCTTGTGCAGAGTAAAATTATACCAAGGAATTACTGTAGTGTTGTTATGTGCAGCTTACCTCGTCATCAAACTAGCCCCTCTCATCAATAAAACAGAATAATGTCTTTCCTAACACAAAGAAATCTGGCTAAAACACACTAATCCACAAAAAACTCAAACAAGGGAATGTTAGCTGCAAGAAAATCACCTCAACTAGCAAAATATTAGACCACTGTGCTAGATGACAGATAACACGATATAGCAGAAATACAAGTCAGGTAGTAAGAGACCAGCTCCTACCCCTATCATACTGCAAAGCTCAAGAATATTCAACTAGGAAACAGCCATGGAGGCAGAAATGTGGTTAGAATTATCGTGCAAGAAAAGGGCTTCACTAATCAAGAGATCAGCTGCTAAACCTACCATGTGGTGAAGCTCATCATGAAAAGCTAGACTAGGATGCAGTAAGTGGATTAATACTATCTGAACCTTCTCATTGTTAGAGGATGCATCTACATAATTTAATATAGCCCAAAACTAATAATAATCTTCTGAGAGAAATTCTAATGGTGTCTGTGTGGGTGGGGGAGAATGGAAAAAAATACAGTGTGTATATATAGTGGACACATACACCTTTGTCACTTGTCAATAAACACACACCAAAGGAGAATTCTTGAGTCCATCCTTCTACAAGCTAACATTTTGTCTACTGTGACTCTGTTTTACTCAATCAACATCAGAGAGAAAGAGTTTGGCTATTCGTATGACTCTGATGTTCATGTACAATAACTAATCAGCTTGGTACATTAATTACATCAAATCCAGCAGTACATAAGACATTCAATATCGTGATAATGGCAGTCCAAAGCCGTAGCTATGGTGATTACACTGAAAAGTTAAGAAAGAAAACAGTGATCAAGGTGGCAATGGTGTTGTTACTTGTGTCTGTGAAGGTGACTTAATCATTACTTAGTAATCTAATTAGCAAACCTAGGCACTCAACTAAGGAATTCAAAGCCTGCACAAACAAAGCCTTATCCTTGTCTTTCCCTGCCACCTACTAATCTCACTTACCAATACTTCCCTAGCAGTCCCTTACTCTTTATGGCACATTGTACTTAAACACTGCACCACCATGTCTTACTCCTATACTGTGTTCTGTGCCTCAGCCTTACCTTCCTAACCCTTCCTGTGCCCTACCCATCTCCCCATCCTATACATTTCTCTAATCTACCTGACATTCCTAATCTCCCTTCATTTCACTAACCCTCTCTGAATGCCCACCTTACCCTGGTCTCCCTGTTACACCCACTGTGCTGGTGCTGACAGGACTGCCTTCATGAGATGTGACTGATATAACGAAGGGGATCCACTGTCTTGTTATAATAATGTCCCTCAACTCCCTCCCAATTGCCCCAGAAAAGCCCAGAAAAGAATAATGTACTGTAGGAAAAGTGTAGCTTCAGCCTGCCGTCCACTGGATTCGCAACGAAATAAGCCTGGGGTTGCAACTACTACTACTACTTCCCACAGCAATCTTTAACCTTCCCTGACCATCTTAACTACCTTCCTAACCTACTCTAACCTCTCTCCATGTGTGCCAATCCCCTCTGCACACACCTACCCTGCCCAAGCATCCTTGTTTTCCCACTGTCCTCAACTTACCATGATCATCCTAAATCTACTTCTTCATCTTTCTGACCTACCCTAGCCTACCTATTCCTCCTCCATGTTCATCTATTCCCTCCCTGTCTCTCTATCCATGCTTGTCTTACCACCTCAACTCTCCAAAGCCTCCTACCCTCCATTTCCATCAAACCTCTCCCTTGAACATCCCCATCCTTTTCCATCATTCCTGTTTGCTCAAAATTCTCCCTATACCACCCTGACCACCATATCTTTAGCTCCTTATCCTTCCTTCTGCCATCATCCTAATCTATCAACTATTACTCTTCTCCCTAGCATTTCTCCAACCTCTCCCTCTTGTTCCAAACCTTGCCTATCCTCCCTTCAACATTCCTCTTCCCCCAGCCATTTCTTCAACCCAACCCTTTCTCCCTGATCCTTGCCTACACTCCCTCCAACATTCCTCTTCTCCCTACCATTTCTCCAACCCTTCCACTCTTCCCAATCCTTGCCTATCCTTCCCCCAACATCCTCTTCTCCCTGTCATTTATCCAACCCCTCCCCCTCTTCCCTATCCTTGCCTACCCTCCCTATTTACCTGCTGCGCCCCCTGGAAGGCATGGTAGTAGCAAGACACGTAGGTCATGATAGCGCGCTCATCAGCCTTGGGGGTGTTGACCAGATCTGGGGGCGGGGCGGGGCGAGAGAGGGAGAGAGAGAACGCCCCAGTTGAAATACAAGTTTGGAGACAGATATAGGGAACAAAAGGGAAGTGATGAAGACACGAAACTGCACAGGACCAATGGCTTGTTCTAAAGGCTGAAGGACTAAAACTGAACCATACATAAAGAAACAAAATATCACAGAAAAAATATCAAACGGGGAGGAAGAGATGATTTGGAGATTATAACTGCACTGGCTTAAAAGCATCATCAAAATGGCTGAAGAACTGAAAAATACTGTCAAAACTGCACTGCAAATAAAAGAATTGACAAAAGATAATGCTTTGTATATGATACAGGTACGGTACTTCTACGCAGGGAAGAGATGTGACTGGAAACACATAACAGGACATATTTAGAGATGAAGGATCATGGATCACAACTGTAAATAAAAGAGCCTTGTCAACAGAGCATTCACTGGGAAGGAAATACTGGACTGGAAGAAAGAACCACAAAGGTTCAACCAAAAAAAAGTTTTGATTAACTGAACTGTAATGAAAGATCTGTAAGCATAAAATCAGACAGAAAGAAAAAAATGGCTGTCTAAATGTCTGAACATAGGACAGAAAAGGATGTGGTGTGCTTAAGAAGAACAGTGAGGAATTATGAGAGACTGATGGAGAGAAAACATGTGACATTTACAAAACAATCCTCCCGAAAAACACAAAGATTAAATGTCGTGATATTAACATGAGACAGAGGTAGATATAAAAAGATAAACTAGGGATGCCTAATGATAATATTTTGTAATGAGGCTTAATTCTAAACCTGCATAAAATTAAAACTGACAAGCAAGTGGAATTTATGAGAAAAATGCTGAGGTAAATCTGAAAAGCTTCAATGCTAAGGGAGGAAAAGCAGAGGGAAATGTAGCAAAGATATTCATGATAAATTGTATGTGTTCTAAAAAAAACAAGAACAAAGGTGTAAGCAAGCCTCTCATTCGAACAGGCATTTGTGACACCCTGAGAATGAAATCAGACATGGTAACTATACTCTTTTTACTCTAACTTGACCTAAAATTGCCTACACTCCATCTTCAGTGTTGAGTTGTGGCAACAGATTAACAGCAGAATAGGATGCAAGTCGTGATGAAGAGCTATATGAAAGGATGTTGAGCCACAGCATTTTCTTTTTCCTTTTTTGATGAAAGCTCTAGGTAATGAGGATGGCAATCTACCCTGAATAGGATGGCTGCCAGAGACCGAGCAGCATGGAGAGCCGCCATCAAGTAACCTCAGCCAACACATGCACAATGGAGACTTTGTAAGGATACTATGATACAATTTACCACTCACATCATCATCATCACTGTTTCACGAATAACCATCACATAACGGGGCACTGCACACACCTTTGCTCTCTATGTCTTGAAGGTATAGTAAAAGGGAGAGGAAAAAGTAAATATGCCTAAACATCAAGAGATCTTACACATCAACAACAAGAACATCCCAACTCGGCCAAAACACTGCAGCTTCACGGTGATCCTTACGGCGGAAAATGAAAAAAAGGCAATAAAAATCAGAACACTGAGTACACCTGAAAAAGAACATGAAATTTATCAGAGCAATTGACAGACTGGCAAGATATACAGGACTGGTAAAAATGAACACACTTTTTACAGTTGGTGTACGTACAGTTGCAGATAAGAATACATGTACAGTACAATTTACCTATCTAACTATAGCCAGATGCCTTCATCCTGCAAGGGGTGACCACAAACAAGTCACCTCCATGTCGCCCTGTCCCCTGCCATTACGCTGACCTCTCCCCAACTAACATCCCCCTCTCTCAAATACCTCTCCACTCCATCCCTCCATCTCATCCTTGGTCCCCCCCACAGACTCACTTCTTTACAATACAGAAGAAATACTGACTTCTATATAAAAAATACAGAAACAAATACTAAATCACTTCATTCTAACAAATACAGAAAAAGTGGTTAGCACCTTAACTCTTATTTAGTCTATTCTTGTTTCTGCCACACTATTTCCTCTGCTTTTTGTAATGGCCTCTTGCACTGAAGGGATGATACACTTATACAAAGGTGTTCGTCTTTACACCTTTAGGCTTTCATATCATCATTATTCAATCCCACTTTTCTTACAACCTCACTAATCACACAACCCACTTCCTCTCTAACACCATACTGAACATCACACAAAGCACTGTATTTTCCCTCACTTCTTCCACATCTCATTTTGTTCTGAAAGGCTTTATGCAAACTTGTCAGTCTTGTTCACCTGAGGGCAGCTGTCTCATATCCCTGTGATCTCTTTACCTAAATTTCATCATCTACTCTCTCCACACATCCAAAAATGGTGAGAATATTGTAAAACTGCCCTCTGGCCTCCCTCAAACCATACCTCTCCACTGTTAACACTGCTTTCCTTCCAGTATCAGTTTTAATCCTACCCAGTCCAACCTCAATAACATACCATCAGGATCCAACATCCTGGGAATGTCGAGGTGCTTCTCTGCGATGTCGAAGGCCAGGTTGAGGTTGTGGAGAGGGTCATCCTTGGACAGCTGGGAGTAGTCAAGCAGGTCTGGACGGTGACGGTGGATCAAGGCACAGAATGCGAGACCATCCTGTAGGAAAAAACGGGAGTGGATAGTTAGGTGCTGAAAGAATAAGAAAAGGGTATCGCCATCATCATCAAAAATACACCTATCCTTACAACTAAAGAATGTGAAGATTCCAAAAAACAGGCATGGGAAAACAACTAAGTACCAATCAGTATCTACTACTTTTATGCTCTGATTTATGGGGGGGGGGAGACTCATGTGACATCTTGAATTTAAAAGAAAGTTCAACAAAATGGAGACCCAAAACTAATATCTGTTTATTCCATTTTCCTTCAAATATGGGACTACGGGTAATATAAACAGATCTAAACACAAACCTTGAAGCTGGTGTGGAAGTTCTGTACATTGACGTTCTTGTAAGGTGCGGTCTTACGCTGGCACCACAACAGCAGACCTTCCTTGGCGGTCATCTCCTCAACGCTGATGTCCTGGATGGCGAAGCGCAGGATGATGGTCCAGATCATACCCAGCGTCATCTTCAGGTTACCATCAACAATTTCTGGTGGCAAAGGAAGGTGTTAGGGCCGACAGACTGACACAGACAGAAGAGATACAAAGGCTGCTAGACAAAGAGCGGATGTTCGAGCTAAGACAGAAACACACATTGCTTGAGGAACAGTGGTTGATGGAGCTCTACAGACTGACAGAGAGGAGACAGAAAGACAGAAGAAGAGTGGCTGTTGATGCTGGACAGACTGACAGAGAGGAGACAGAATGACAGAGGAAGAGTGATTGTTGAAGCTAGACAGACTGACAGAGAGGAGAGAGAAAGACAGATGTAAAGAGACATATGGGAAATGGGGTGGACAGAGGGTCAAGATAGAAGGTCAAATAAAAATAGACAATTCTGGATGGCACCACAACAAGAGGCCCTCCCTGGTAATTTTTCAACACTCACGTCCTGGATGGCAAAGCACAGAATTATGGTCCAGATTATACCCAGTGTCACCATTAGCCACAACAACTTCCGACACCAAAAGAATGGCATACAAACAATCATCATAATAAGTAAAGCGTATATCCCAGAGAATCAAATTTCTCTGGAACTGTAAACTGTAGAAACTAAAACAGCTGCTCTAAAGGAAGCAATGAAACTTTATGGGTAATCATTTGAAATTTACTGTGAACTGAAAAGCCTAAAAATGGTTATATAAAAGGGGCAATTTTTATTAAGGACTTATTGTAAATAGGCAAACAAGCTTTTTAGGCAAGAACAGACATCAGGCTGAGGAAGATGGACAAACAGATGACCCCCTTGTACTTCACCATCAGAATTACCATCTCTCTCTCTCACCTTCAGCACCAATGGACACCAGCTTGACCCCCTTGCTGGCAATGAAGTCCAGCGCCTTGTTAACATTGGCAATCTTGTGGAACCTCATCTTGCCACGGTCGGGCTTCGGCAGTGTCTCCCCTGAGATAACCTGTTGAGGGAAAATTGGTACAGTTCTGTTGCAAATATTTAATCTATCTACTGTACTTCATCATCATCATCCTTATTCTTATTCCCACATAAAGATACAGTGAGGTTGGATTCAGCAGAAAGAAAAAGTTCAAATGCATAAAAGATACCACTGTGGTGTGATGGAATTACTGTAATATACTGAATTTCATCAAAATCTCTCTATCTCCAATTATCCATTTACTTATATCATTCCTCATTCTCACTGCTACCAGTTAAGTTGGAGTGGAGGTCTCACTATTGTAATATATTTCATCATTCTCTCTCTATCTCGAATTATCTATTTACTTATATTGCTCCTCATTCTCCTTCCTACCAGTCAAGTTGGAGTGACTGTCTCACCTCAAGGAGTAGCATGAGCTTGAGGCCATTGCGGAACTCCTCCTCAATGCTCTCGATCAGTGTGCCGGCCTTTCGCAGGTGGGAGTTGCACCACGCAGTGAAGGTCTGTCGGGAGAAACATTTTGCAATTAGATTTCTGCAGGGGAAAAGATTAGGCTGCCGGAGATCAGGCAGCACGGACAGCCACCGTTAAGTGACCAAGGCTGATGAATGCAAGCAGGTTAGAGCCTTTATTAATGAACTGAAATGATTTAGAGGTGAAAATGTTAAATCAAAGAGGAAGACAAACTGCTGAGAAGGTCTGGCAGAATGACAGAGATTTGCAAATTAGATTTTGCAAGTGAAGTCAGTTGATATTTATTTGTGAAAAGAGTGGGAGACAAACTTAAAATAGATGGCATGGGAAAGTATATGAATGTGTGTGGTGTGAGACAAAGATTAGGCAGCACGATGGAGTAGGTCAAGGTAACATGGAGGCAATTTATGTGACCACCCCCCTTTCTGGATTCAAACATGACTCAAAGACTAGCGTGGGAGACAAACTGGTGTCAGAAAAAGCATACTCATCCACCCTGTGTGTGAGAATGTGGGATTTGGTACTGCTGGCAAAATACTTCACCTGAAAAAGCCTAACCTCTTCTCATTCAATGGTGTTTGATATGACTAAACTCTCTTGAACTGGCTCAAACTGGCATGAACTGAACTGTCCTGGGTTCTACTACCTACAGTATCTGTCTAACTACAGCCATGCATCTTAATCCCGTAAGGGGTGCCAACAAACCCTGTCCCCTGCCATTCCGCTGCCCTCCCCCTAGCTCACACCCTCCTCTCTCATATACCTCTCCACCCCTACTCTCATTCTCGGTCTCCTCTTCCCTCTACTACCTATAGAAAAAAATTCCAAGTGAAATCCTCTAAAGGTTCAGTAGAACAAACTATAAATATATCTCACAAACTTCCACAACTGATAGTATTCCTACACACAACTCCACATTTCTCCCTCATTACTTCCCTTACCTAATTCTATCTATCTATCTATCTATACCCTGATGCCTTAATCCCATGAGAGGTGACTACTAACAAATCACCTCCATGTCACCCTGTCCCATGACATTTGGCAGCCCTCCCTCTCATGATTCAAGTCCATATAATATTCTCTTTTTAATATCATCAACCAAACATCCGACAAACCTCCACAAACACTCACACACTTTTCTAAATCCAGTTCCAAATCTTAGACACATTCTCTTCCCCTCATCTTCAACAACATAATTTGCATCAACACTCACGTCTTTTCCACATCCAATTCCACATCTCTCTATTCTCTCTCCCTCATTTTCAGATTTAATTATGTCCTCCATCTTCAAACACTCAAGCCTTTTCAAAACCCAAGTTCATATCTCTAAGAAAATCTCGCTCTCTTTAAATTTAAACTTATTTTCGTCTTCCACAAACACACGTCTTTTCTACATCCAAATCAAATCCGCTTACATAATTATTTCCTCCTCCTCCTACTTCTCATCAAGACTGTTACAATCCCTCTTTCCTCTTCCTTGTTCGTAAATTTTCCCTTCCTCCTCGTTGGTATAATTTTTTCTCCTCCTCCTCCTCGTTAGTATTTTTTTCTCTTCCTCCTTCTCCTCCTCCAGTTCGTATTTTCTGTTCTTCCTTCTCTTCCTATTCAAGCCAATTATTTTCCCCAACACTGTGACATGGTTAGGCCAAGTCTGCTTAATAATCAGACCATGAAGTAAATATGGTGACATCTGGCAGCTACCTCCACAAATGTCTCTCTCTTCAATATTTCAGTCTTTTAATTATCTCTCTGCTTTTTATCTTAATTCTTCTTTAAATCATGATTCATGTTTCAGTAAACTCCTCCCCTTTAATTATGTATGTGTGTGTGTGTGTGTGTGTGTGTGTGTGTGTGTGTGTGT
>JAGKTI010003218.1:2500-12108 GCA_018397915.1 Birgus latro
TAAGGTTTGGTTTCATGAAGATACGAAAAATCTGAAAGGAGTTATGGCGAAAAACTATTTTTTTTTTTTTTTTTACATTTTTGGAGCCTACAGCCTGGGCTGTAGCCCATTCTTGCCCAAAATTTAATCAGCTCATCATCCCTGTAGTTTTAGTTAAAATCGCACAAGTATTTTCGCGTAAAGTAATTAACTTTACATCTCAAAGGCTTTCGATCTAGTCTGGCATAAATCTTTAATTTCCAAACTGCCCTCTTACGGTTTCTATCCTTCTATCTGTGCCTTCATCTCTAGTTTCCTTTCTGGTCGTTCTATAGCTCCTGTTGTAGACGGCCATCGATCTTCTCCTAGATCTATCAACAGTGGTGTTCCTCAGGGTTCTGTCCTATTACCAACTCTCTTCCTTTTATTCATCAATGACCTTCTAAGCTGTACATCTAACCCTATCCACTCGTACGCTGATGACTACACCCTTCACCTTCAGTTCCCGCAACGTCCATCTCAGCAATTACTTCAACAAACATGGGATGAGGCTATGGCAAACCTAATGTCTGACTTGGCTCGTATCTCTGACTGGGGTAAAAATAACCTTGTTTTTAATGCATCAAAGAATCAGTTCTTACACCTGTCAACCCGGCAAAATCTTCCACAGGAGTACCCACTGATGATTAATAATATCCAGCTTAATCCTGCTTCATCCTTGAACATGCTTGGGGTTTCATTCACTCGTGAAGACCATATTGCATCTCTAGTAAAATCTGCTTCCAAGAGATTAGGTGTGCTAAGCTGACTCCGTACCTTCTTTACCCCTGCACAGTTGTTAAGGTTATACACGGGTTTTATTCGCCCCTGTGTAGAGTACAATTCTCATGTGTGGGAAGGCTCCCCACAAACAGCTCTTCTCAATAGGGTGGAGGCAAAGGCTTTTCGTCTCATCAGCTCTCCTCCTCTTACTGGCTCCCTTCAACCTCTGTCTATTCGCAGCACCGTTGCATCTTTATCTCTTTTCTATTGTTACTTCAATGGCCACTGTTCCTCTGAACTGTCTGCTTGCATCCCCCCACCTCTCCGGCGGACCCGTAGCACCCGTCTAGCAACAAACTCTCATCCCTTTTCTGTCCAACTCTCTAATGCAAGAATTATTAATGCAACAGGTCATCTCTGGAACTGCCTCCCTCTGTCTGTATTTCCTACTTCCTATGATCTCCAGTCTTTTAAACGCCGTGTGTCGAGGCATCTCAAAACGATCGGGTCTTGAATTTGGTTCTCTCTTGTATTGTTTTTGTTTTTTCTTGGAAGGAACGGTTTGCGGGCTCCTAGCCTTTGGTTCCTTCTTTCTAGCATAAAAAAAAAAAAAACAGACAAACAAACAAGCAGACAAACCGAGTGAAAACAATACCCGGAGGGGACGGGTAAAAACATTTCCCAAGTAAAGGATAATATACTTATTTCCTACCAAGACAAAAAGCAGGATTTTATTCGTCAATAATTTATTATAATTTCACTCATCATGTACTGAGACCAGAGAAGTAGGTGCGGAAGACTATAATCCCTTCCAAAATGCCGCACTCACTCTTCCTGTCGCTGAACCTCGACATTTAACTGTAGAGTCAATATGGGTGATACTGTGTTTTTTGTGCCCGATATCATTGATGGTATGTGGGATTGTAAGTGGGATAGGAATATACCAAGAAGTCTTTAAGGAATGCAGGCTAGGATAAATAATTAGGCAGAAAATAAGATTTGTATTAGGAATATTGTTAAAGGTTTGATAAATATCATAACGAATTAAGAATACGTAAGTACATCCTTCTGTAAAGAAGATATGGCAAATTAATATCTCACAAAACACCAGAATATATAATCACAATATTGACTTTTACACTTGGATTTGTATACAAACGATCCCGTTTCTGGAACGACAGGCAGTGTTAAAAAGTAAATGAATATATTAATCAAATTTTTGCCCAGCAAATTTTTCCACATACCCCTTCACTGTTCTGATCAATTACTACAGTTATATTTACAAAAGGCCAAGGAACTGCGTTTTGAGTAGAAAATTAAATTGAAGATAATATTTTACTTAAAATCTATTTCACATTTTCACTTTGGTAATTCGTCGAATTTCGGAATCCTCAAAGCAAAGCAACATCTTCCACGTCTTTATGGGATGGTGACAACAGGCTCAAGATGAGCTCAGAATTTCGAAGCAGCCCGTTAACCAGTACAGTCAGAGGACGTCGCTTCGATATCATTCCTGCTGTATGCACATTAGGAAGTAGTGGAAAGAGTTAGTTAAAGTTATATCTAATCCCTCCAGGCCTTAAATCCTGACCTAAGCTGAATCAAATCGTCAGGAGGAAAGACGAATACAGTGAAGACGACGTCCTCCAGTTGTATCTCGGGCACTAAACAGTCCGCCAGAAGAACTCAGGCGCCCTCCTCTGGTCCCTGTGGAAGCCCCCCCTGCCGATAAGAGACTGTGGAGAGCTGGGGTTGGGGGGCAGCAGGAAGGGGGCAAAGATGGCGCGCCTCCCTGTCCTCTGCTTGATTCTTATGGGTATGGCTCTGATGATAGTAGGACGGTAGCTCGACTGAGGCGGTCTCTGGTTATTATCTATTCCTTCTTCTGCCTCTTCTTCTTCTTCTTCGTTTTCGCCTTCTTCGCCCTCACCACCGCCTTCTTCTTTCTCATTTTCTTCACCTTCTTCCTCTTGATTTCCTTCAGCTCCTTCTTCTTCTTCTTTCTCTTCACCTTCACCTTCAGCTTCATGTTCTTCTTCCTCTTCCTTGGCATGTCCTTCGTGTTCCTCGTTTTCATCCTCCTCCTCCCCTTCATTTTTGTCTTGTCTGTATCTGTGTTCACCCTCGTATTCCTCTTCTTCCTCTTCATCTTCATCTTCTTCTTCATCACTGTCTTCATCACTGTCCTCTCCAGATTCCTCAGAGCTCGACGTCTCATCCTCATCATCGTCCTCCTCTGAAGACGACTCTCCCTCCTCGTCCGACTCAAGGTCCCTCAGAAGCTTGGCCGTCTCCTGGTAGTGCCTCAAGAACTCCGCCCTCGCTTTTAGTACATCGGGGGTCTCCGGGGGGGGCTGCAGGGCAAGAGGAGAAGAAGGATTGGAGAGACAGACAGACAGACATAGAGAGGGAGGGAGGGAGGGAGAAAACAATAGTTGATAAGAAAGAAGAAAGTGGCAAATGGTAGAAAGGAAAGAGGAAGAAAAGAAGGGAAATTTGTAATAAAAACCAAGGAAGGCAGGCAGATGGCAAGCAACATATATGATTTGAAGGAAGGATGAAAGCAACAGATGATAAGAGAAAAACATTAAATGAGGGAAGAAGGAAGGGAGCAACAGCGATATGGCGACAAAAAAGAAGGGACAAGGAAGGAAAAAACTGCCGTATGCTTAAACCTTCAATCGTGAGAAGGAAACACCCAAATTTTTTACGATAATTTCTGAGGCACGTGAGGGAAATGGAACCTGTTTGTCCTTCTTTATATTGTTGTTCACTGCTCTCTGTAATGTGTGGTGCAGGCCGGATATGCGTTCCGTAAATATCCGTTAAAAGTAAGGGGCTCACATTCCCTTTTGCCACTGGAATTTTAAGCACATGCCCGAAAGTGACACATGGACGATAGACAGAAAATTAAAGCGTGGTTCAGTTGATGTAGGAGGAAGGAAAGTAGATAGACAGCAACAGGCGATTGATAAAAAAATGCCTCAAAGCGTTGAGAATGACAGAAGATGGAAAAGAGGAAGACAGCAATAAATGTCATCTTGAAAATAATGGCCAAAAAAAAAAGTGTTACAAATGGGGGAAGGGTAGACTGGAAACAGTTTCGGTAATTTGAAATGCAAAAAAGAGTGAACAAAACATATGAAGAAATATGGAGAACAAAACAAGAAGCAATATACAAGAGAAGAGAGGTGATAGTTTACAGCCCGACTAAGATTAAAAGTAGGACTGAATAGAGAAATGCACAAGGAAACTGAAAGGGGAGGGAAGCACATGCCAATGGGAAACATTGACAGCATAAACAGCTTTAACGGTGTGTGAATTAGATGAAGAAAAAGAAGACAGCTACCAAAGAAGGAAAAGATGAATACCGGCATGTGAAAGGAATGAAGGATTTTTAAAAAGATGTGACATAAGAATAAAGAAATGATGGAAAGAGAGGCTAGATGAAGCACAGTAAAGATAAACAGTCAATATTTTAAGCATAGCCGTTTGCAGATGTATGCAGTGGAAGAGCAAATTAAAAGCTCACTAGTCTGGGAAAATTTAAGATATGAAAGATTATTCGAGATAGGAAATTCCTCCGATTGTACGAATGATGAAAGAAAATAACTGATACCGATGGATCTACGCAGTACCAAGGTCATTAGCACGCACCGGCATAGCTGGACAGGAGGAACCGAAATGAAAATGAAAGCAAGTTTACTGTTCCATTTTTTAAGAGGAGACTTAAGTGAAAATATGGTCAGTTTGAAAGGCAGAGAAATATTATATAATTAACAAAAACAAGCCTGACGCTGTAAATGATGGTATAGTCAGGGAAATGAGCGGCTTTTGAAGGGCTGGTGAATACATCACAGAAAACTTAAACTATCTGAGGAAAGCATTAGCTCAGCCAACACTTCGGTTATGTTTTGCTCGTTTGTAAAATGTATCAGACAAAACTGGGCAGATAATTCACTCCCTGACTCTACCATGCAGTCAGAAATAACAGATGCATTTACCTGAGGAAGGGCATCGCTCTGAGGTCTAAAACCAAGTTGGTCAGCGTCATACTGAACCGAGACTTCCTTCCCGATATCGTCAACGTAAGCGAAAGCCCCAGTTACCTGCGAGAGGGAAGAAGACCAGGATTAAGGAATAACACCTATCCACTGCACGAGAGTTATTAAGGTAGGTAGTCAATTTTCACCAAGTCACAGTCTTCCTCTTGAATGCAACACGCAGCAATGGAATTTACATCCAGGTCCCCAGCTGTACTACTAGGTGAACAGGGACCATTCTCCAAGAGTCTGACTGGTCTGGGAATCGAACTCAGGCTTTTCTAGTTGTGAGATGTGAGTGCCAACCATTACGTCAGTGGTTCCCTCAGAGATGATGTAACATAGGCAGAAAAGTTACAGTTAGTAACAATTACATAAGTTACACTTAGTCCAGATTCGAATGGTAGAAATAATTTCTTTCATCTGAGGACGTCTTGTACATATTACTCTCGCTGCTAACACACAGTTTTATTCTGTTTGGGATAGCCATAGAAGAGTATATGTTAATGAGACTATATATCTAATCCCCCAATTTGAAAATCTCTCCTAATGTGATTATAACAATTTGAAGATAACCATAAATATAGTTGCAAGGTGTTATCATATTAAATAAGCTAATGGAATAAGGAAATTAGGATGCTCAAACGGAAACGATCAATAGGAAACACTAGTTAAATAAAAGAATAAAGAGAGATACTGGAAGGCGAAGATAAAGATGCGGTGATAAATAAACGACAAACTATTACAGGTTGCAGCTCAGTTAAACAGAATACTTAGGAACAAGCCCTCCTGATACCAGATTTTTGGGTAAATCGAAACAAATACTAAGCCTTGAAACGCTTCTTTTCTACATAAAAAATGCAGATATATAGCAAAGCATATGCACAAAGACATGATTTAGCCTTGGGTTCCTCCTTTCCTGTGTAAAATAAATAAAGAAGTACATCAGGCCCATGATCAACTGCTAAGGCAGCGTTTCTTACCCTTTACCAACCTCAGCATTCCTGTAGTTGGATCCGGGCAGAGTAGCATTCCCTTCTTCAAGTTACCGAGACAAAGGAAGCTAGTACTGGCAAAACCAATCGGAAGAAATAGAAGGATAAATGCGAAAATAAAGAACAGTGAAGTCTCAAAAACAAAAGGACAGTAAAGCATATACTCGTCAGTCTGTTTTCTCTTTCTGATTTTATGCGATGAGTATCTCTGTTCGAGGCTTGATGTTGGCCAGAGCCGCGTTCATGTTTTAGAGTGGTCTATCTTGAAGCCTGTTCAAGGCTTTTGTTTTTATCTGAAGCATCGTGGATAATGCTTTCTCATATAGATACGTGGCTGGGAAGGAAAGTATCTTCTTCAGCGCTGCCCTCGCCAGTCCAAGGAATGCTAACAATTGATCGCACCAGGATCCAGACATTGGTAATGTATGGAATACTGTCTGGCAATTTTGGTCCACCTGCGGATCGACAGGACCCTCCTACAGGCTGTCATCATCGTTAATGTGTGCCTGGGATGGCTGCGGAATTCTTTCTGGTTCCTCACCGTTCTTGGATAAGGAGTGTGTCATGGTGGTCTGAAGTTGCTAGAAATGAGCAACAATGCTTTCCATGAGCATAGGACTGACTGACTCGTTCCTCAACTTTTCGTCTAGGAAAGGAAAGCTTCCCACATTCTCCTCCTGGAATCGCCGCTACCAGAGTGAGGGTTTCTTGCATGCTTCTACTTTTCTTGCACAAGCAACGTCGTTGGCACCCGCGCCTTGTGTGGACAAGCTGAGTTCATCCAAGAGGTTCATGATGTCTACTACATACGAGAGAGAGAATATGAACACTTCTTTAAATATTTTAGCCAAATTGTTTCCACACCGGAGGAATACAGGCATCTCAGTATGAGCCTTTGCATTAAGGGTCAGAATTTCCCCACGTGACAGCCATCGCACTTCTTGTGGAAGAGAACTAGATTCTCACTTCCCATCTCCCCGTAAAGTAACTTGAACACTCTGTGGTTCAAACGGCAATCCTGAATATAATTTATTGAGGTGAGCCGGCAACATTTTTCGCCGACAAAGCACGGCTATGAACGCAGTGCTTCATTGCAAGAGCTGGTACTCTTTCCTGCACCAAAGCACCGATACTATTTATGTAGCAGCTGCCTTGAGCCGTAGGATACGGCTGGATACCAAATCTAACGTATCACACAACACTTCCATTACCAAAATTGCCGTTTTCGGTTATTTTAACGTACATAATGTTGAATGGTTATTGCATTCTGCCAGGACTGACAATGCTGGTTTAGAGTGCGAGCTGTTTGCAGAATCGTTTAATCTCACGCAGCTGGTAAAGTAACCAACCAGAATACCAGATAATCCTGACTATAACGTCCATCTCTTGGATCTATTCCTGACAAACAATCCAGATCAATACAGGATAGAGGTACTGTCACCACTTGGATCCTCTGACCACAACTTCATCAAAGCCTCATTAGTCAGCCTCCCCAAACTTCCCCGTTCTGAACCTGTCAGGGTAACCCGATGGCACTTTGACAGGGCAAACTGGGATGGATTTAGAAATTATCTTCCTGACATTCCATGGCACTCTTTCTGTTCTAGTGATGCCAATTCTACTCAGTCCCATATTAGTGAATTAATACTAGCTGGTATGGATTTATTCATACCAAGTCAACAGTTCACTAAAAGATCGAACTCTCCAAAATGGTTTGATAACAACTGTGCCAGAGCAACAGCCCAAAAGTCATTAGCATATAACTCTTACTTAAAATCAAAAACATCAGAATCACTCTGTCAATTTAAAACTGCTAGAAACCATGCAAAAGCTGTAGTAAATCTCGCTAAATCAAACTTTCTTCGTAATCAAGCATCAAAACTACTTAACAACCCTAATGACAATAGATTATTCTGGTCAACTCATAATTCTTTCAATAATAACTTTAACAAGTCATCATCCATTCCCCCACTAAAATCTTCAGATGGCAACATTACAAATGACCCACATAGGAAAGCAAATATCTTTGCCAGCACATTTGCCAGAAATTCTACCTTGGAGGAAGTCAGCCAGAACGTCCCAGTACTAGAACTTGACTCTCCCGAAATTGTCCCACTTAAAATACAGACAAGATACGTAAAATCCATCCTAGACAATTTACCAACCAGCAGAGCTCCAGGCCCAGATGGAATTCCTCCATTTGTTTTGAAAAAGTGTATCCCAGAACTTGCACCTGTTCTAGCTAAATTATTCAGACTAAGCATTCGTACTTCTTCATTCCCTAATTCATGGAAAGAAGCCAATATCCACCCAATTCCAAAGAAAGGAAGTTCCTCTGACCCCTCTGATTACAGACCAATAGCTGTCACATCTCTCTTGGTAAAGTATTTGAAATTTTAATCAATAAGCACATAGTTAAACACCTTGAATCCAACAACTTAATTAGTGATAGACGATATGGTTTTCGCCACGAAAGATCCACCATTGACATACTCAGTCTCCTGACTCATATCATCCATTAATCAATCGACCTACATGGAGAAACTCATGCAGTACCCCTTGATATTTCTAAAGCTTTTGACAGAGTATGGCACCGTTCCCTACTGTCCAAACTCCTGTGCTATGGACTAACGTCTTTTGTTCCTCTGTTTGCCTCATATCTCAGCGACAGAAAAATAAGAGTAAAAGTAGATATGTATCTTCCAATTTCCACTCAATTAACGCCGGCGTGCCACAGGGATCAGTTCTGGCACCAACCCTGATCCTGGTTCATATTAATTATCTCTTATCTGTCACCCACAGTCCTATACATTCATATGCAGATGACTCAACACTTCACAGTTCATTCACACTCAGACACCCATTTACAAAGTCTAATATCTCTAATTCTCAACTCAGTACAGCCATCTCCATAAATCAAGACTTATTTATGGTCAGTGAATGGGGACAAAACAACGTTGTCTCATTTGACGTTAGTAAAACCAAATATATACAGTTTACTAATAGACAGTTATTGCCAGATTCGTATATTTCCTTCAGTGCTACTAATATTCCCATCTCCAAAAGAATTTAAATTCTCTGCGTCTCACTTAACAATGACCTTAGCTGGACCTCTCATGTCAGATCACTTGCCTCAAAGAAACTTGGATTATTGTACAGAGTCCGTAATTTCTTCACTGACGAGCAGTTAGCTATAATGTATTAGAGTCATGTGCGCTCTCAGCTTAAATATTGCTCACCCATGTGGAATGGATGTGGAGAAATTGCATTAAAACAACTAGACAAAATTCAAAACAAAGCCGTTGGAATTATTAATAACCCTGCTATTATAAATAAACTACCTCCCCTACAAGTAAGAAGGAATGTTGCCTCCCTTGCATTATTTTACATATATTTTTAGGCAAATGCTCAGACGAAGTTGCGTCCATTGTGCCACCTCTCCATGCCTTCCCCCGTGTTACATGGGCATCTGGCAGAGCTCATGACTGGAATGTCACACTGCCATATTGCTGAACTTCTGCCTATCTCAGAATTCTTTTATTCCCCGAACTGCATCTCTCTGGAAATCGCTTCCCCCGAGTTGTTTCCCTCCAAACTTCAACCTATAGCTGTTCAAGTCCTACTGTTACAGATATTTCATGAATGGAGGACACCAGTAATCTGCTGTATGGATTGTTTTTTTTTTTCATTTGTTTTTCCTTCATCTGTTCTATTATTTGAAAAAAAAAATCACAAGTGGTCTCGTCCAGCGTCCTAAAATCGATTTCACATCCTCCACTTAAGATGTGCTTTTTAGTGACTTATACAGAAATCCCTCCGCTACCGATCC
>JAGKTI010003218.1:24758-59407 GCA_018397915.1 Birgus latro
TCTTTACTTACAACTACGAAGCTACAATAAAAAATATAAAAAGAATCAGAACCCGATTGTTGAATGTAGAATGTCTTTAATCCGGACAAAATAAAAACTGTAAAGGAGTCGACGAAACCCAGACATGACGAAAGCTATTTTCAGACGTGTTTTATGTGACACATTTGGACTTTCACCAATATGATAATATTGGTATTTATCTTTTCTTTTTTTTATGTGTCCGACTCTGGGCATAGGCTTCACAGCCTGCTATCAAGGCCCAGCAGTCCTCCTACATATCATACACCTCTACATGTCACCACTTCGGCGCTAACACCCACCGTTCATATTGAATACATGCTAGGGCTGTCTCATACAGGACTGGTGTATTGGTATTACCGGGGGTATTTTTACGACATGTCGGAGGGTCTTCTAGCCTGATTTAATGAAATTCAAATCCTCAAACTGTTCCCTGACCCAGCGGGGATTTGAACCTGGGTCCGTTAGGACTGCAGGCCACCTCTCTACCGATCTAATCTGATAAAGCAGAGACAATTATTCAGGGCGTTTGAAGATGTTTATTCTGTGGATGAAATAATTACTGCTAGAAGTCGCGTGGCTCTGGAAGAGGACAGGATGTTACTCTCTTTCCTTTTTATAATAGCTCCCTGTACCCTAACCGGCAACAGTTATAAATGCCAACAGAAAACACGGTATGCAAGATGTTTATGCAAGTGTTCCCTGATACGTAATTGCAAAATGATAAAGCAAATCTGACTTCTTAACCTTACGACTTTGCTCGCGGATGAAATTCCAACCTGTTTCTCTGCCAACGTCGTCCCGGGGAGAAAGCAAATAAGGGGGTGATTTTCAGTTCCTGTTCAACGCCATAGACTGTTATTTGTTTATTGGTTTCAGCCGATAAAGGTACATTTAACTCCTTCCAGAGACGGTAAAATCCTTGTGGTCTGCCTGTGTATATAACTCACTACCTTCCTACAAACTTTAGTCCACCGTTGCACATGACCAGTTTCACATTACCCACGATAAATTTCGACCACACTCTATCACTTAGCTTTCTTCTGATCTATTGTACTTATGTTCCACTCCATAACAGCCTCTCCCAATCTCCTCATAAATCTAAATCCTGGTAGGCCACAAATTATCAATTTTTCCACTCTTCCAACGCGTATACCTGCCCTCCTAAAATTCTCCACTTCCCCGTCAGACCTTCACATTATCTGGCTCCACTCAAAAAGCCTTTCCTAAGCCCCTACCCACCTTTTCCCAGCCACACACCAACCTTACCCACTCTTCACCACCTACCAATAACGCCTTCCCACACCCACAACCCACCCCCCTCTTCCCGAACACCAGTCTTACCCAGATTCTACCAGCTACCAAAAACGCCTTCTCACACTCACGAAGTACCTTATTCCATTCACACCTCAACTATATCCACACTCTGACAGCTACCAAAACACCTTCCCACATCTACACTACACACACCATTCCATCCTCTAAATACAAAATAACCACGCATCCACGCCATCCACTTTCCAGCACAATGCGCTTATCAACCAAAAGCCAACACATCACCACAAAGTAATCTCAGCTACCTGCCACCTACTCCTTAATAAAACTCTTCATTTTCCACCATTGCTCACATAAAATCCAACTCGACAACACACCCTACCAAGCGAACCTACCCACATCCACACAACTCACCCTCAAACCTGCACCCAGTCAGAGAACTTTCCATCTTGCAGCAACCCTGCTCCTCACAAGCAACCCCAACTCACAAACTGTAAGCACTCCCACGTCAACCTTTCATTCATAAATCACCTCACTGACAAACCGCCATTTACGAGCCACTCCACGGATAAATTACTCCCTCTCACCTATACTTGACTCACTCACATTCTTGCAGACTCACATACAAACCCAACATACACGCTAACACAGTCACATGCCAACATCAGTCACGTCACCATCACCCACTAACTGCCACCCTCACTCACACACCACCCTCTCACTTGATGTCCCGCTCACATACCACTCCCAGTCATAAGTCAACCCCACTTACACAGATTCCACCTGCGCCAGCCTCAAATACTTCAACCCCCTTCAAACCGACCTTCATACCAAGCCATTCATCCCACCGCACTCGACCTCTCCACTCACACCAGCCCATTCACGTCACTCCACTCACACCATCTCTTCTCACACCACCCCCTCACACTACCCTACTCACACTATCTAACTCACACTGCCCCACTCACACCACCACACACACACACACACACACCAACCTCACTCACACCACTCTACTCACGTCTGCCCCACTCACACTAATACCTCGCACTACTTCACTCACACCACCCCACACACACTAACCTCGCTCAAACCATTCCACTCACAGAAGCCCTATTCTCACCACACCTCACATCACCCCACTCATACCAGCACCACTCACGCCACTCCTACTCACTGCAACTCTGCTCATACCACCCACTCGCACCACCACAATAACACCAATCCAGCCTACATTAACCCTACTCACACAATTCCACTCACACCATCCCCATTCACACCATGTTCACTCATATCATCCTCACTCGCACCACCCCAATCAAGCCATCCTCACTCACCCCAACCCCACTTACACCAACCCCGCTGGCACCACCCCACCCAAACCATCCCCATTCACACCACCCCGCTAACATCACACCATTTGAACCATCCTCAAACCAGCACCATTCACCAACCCCACACACACACACACCACCCCACTCACGCCAACCCCACTCACACCATCCCCCATTCACACCATCCTTACTCATACCATCCCACTCACACCAGCCTCACTTACACCAACCCCATTCACACAACACCAACCTCACTCATACCATCCCACTCGCACCCACCTTACTTATACCATCCCACTCACACCCACCCCACTCACACCAATCCCACTCACATCATCCCCACTCACACCATCCACACTTACACCATCCACACTCACACCATCCACACTCACACCACACCCACTCACACCAACCCCTTTCACACCACCCCCACTCACACCACCTCACACCAACGTCGCTCACACCACCTCATTCAAATCATCCCACTCACACCAACCCCATTCACACCAACCCCTCTCACACCAGCCCCACTTACACCCTACCTACCTACCGAAGTGCCGTGCCCCTGCAGACGTTGGCGACCATGGAATGCCACACCTCTCTATCTTCTGTCATTTGCAGCAGTTGTCCAGCCGTGTATCCTCCCCTCGCTGTTCTTACTATTCCATCCATATACTTCTCTCTTTGCCTGCCTCTTGCTCTACTACCTGGGACTCTTCCCGTTAAACTCAGGTTCTCTATCCTTCCTCTTCTCATAACATGTCCTAAAAATCTCATCTGTCTTCCTCTCACGTGTGCCAGTAATTCTCTTCTGACATCCATTCTCCTTAACACCTCTTCATTTGATATTCTCTCTGTCCTAGAAATTTTCAAAAGCCTTCGCCAGTACCACATTTCAAAAGCTTCCAACTTTATCTCCATCTTTTTACTAATAGTCCAAGCTTCACATCCGTATAACAGCACAGACCAGACATAAGTTTTAACTGCTCTTCTTCTTGTTCGTATTGAAAGGTGTCTGTTACTTAGTATATTTCTCATCTTCTGAAATGCCTTCTTCGCTTCAAATATTCTTCTTTTAATTTCTTCGTTACATCTACCATCTTCCGTAACATAGCTCCCCAAGTAGCAAAATCTTCTCATCTCCTTAATCATCTTATCATTCACTCTTACACTGCACCGAGGGACTTGTGCCTTCTTACTAACTACCATCACTTCCGTTTTATCCACATTAATTGTCAGACCTTTTTCTTCACTCGTTTCCTTCACCACTATCAAAATATCTTGAAGTTTCTCCTGAGTGTCAGCAATCAGTACCGTATCATCTGCGTACCTTATAATATTTATATTTCGTCCTCCAATATTAAATCCTTCTCGTCCTTCGGCTGATCTCATTATCATCTCGCTGTACAGGGAGAACAGATCTGGAGATAGAACGCACCCCTGTCTTACTCCTCTTCTTATATCTATCCAATCACTCTGATCTGCTCCCACTCTTACTGTCGCTTTCTGATTCCAGTATAGCTTGTATATAATTCTTAAGTCTTTTCCATCTACTCCAATACTTTTCAGTATATCAATTAACTCTTCATGTCTGACTCGGTCAAATGCTTTCTCATAATCTATAGAACACAAATACATATCTCTCTGCATCTCCGTACT
Source organism: Birgus latro (assembly GCA_018397915.1). NCBI lineage: Eukaryota > Metazoa > Arthropoda > Malacostraca > Decapoda > Coenobitidae > Birgus > Birgus latro. The sequence goes on from JAGKTI010003218.1 coordinate 29,045, forward strand.
TCTCTCACTTAACATCCTTAGTATAAATACCGCGTTTCTTGTTCCTTTTCCTTCAATAAAACCATACTGCTCTTCTGCTATCTCATTCTTTATCTTTGCTCTAATTCTCTCTAGCACTATCCTTAAGATTACTTTAACTGTTTGACTCATTATACTTATAGTTCTATGTTTATTGCACTCTAGAGTTCCCGGTTTCTTTGATATAGTTAAAAATATTGACTTACACATATCGTCACTGAGTTCTCCACTATTGTATATCTTATTTGCAATGCTGGTTATCTTTCTAATACTAAACCTGCCCAGAGCACGCAACATCACTGCCACACCATCTTCTCCAACTGCCTTCCCTGCCTTCATTTTTCTAATTGCTTTCTCTACTTCATCCTCACCAATAGCAGGGCCAGTCATTTCTACATCAAGCTCTAACTGCTCCGCTCTGTCATCCCTGAACAATTCTTCGATATACTCCTTCCATCTATCGAGTACTTCCTCCTTTTCCATTGCTATCTCACCATCCTTCTTCATTATTGCTTCACCTGTACGTAACCTTCCTCTTCCAGTAAGTTTTTTCACTCTTTCATACATCATCTGTGTATCCCTATTTGCCAAATCTTCTATCTCATCACACTGTTCGTTTATCCACCCCACTCAAATCAACCCCACTCAGACCATCCCTACTCACCCCACTCCATTTAATCCATCCTCACTTACACCAACCCCACTCATACCATCCCACTCACATCAACCCCTTTTACACCAACCATCTCACATCAACCTACTCACACCACCCCACTCACATCAACCCTTTTTACAGCAACCCACTCACACCAACCCCATTCACACCATCCCTTCTCACACCTTTTCCACTCAGCTCAACCCCACCTTATCCACCCCGCTCACCGGTCACCAAAATTTTTCCACCCAACCCTCTCCTAAAACGACTCTTCAGCCAACCCCACGTTTAAATCAATCTCAGTAAAGATACGCAAGAAAAGCATTCGGGAGCCGAATGCCAATCGCCCGCCAAAATATGTTGTTGCCCAAGTCCAAGATTTTGGCCATATATTGATACCCTAAACGTTTTATGTTGATAGCTCAAGCCGTTCAAGAGATATCACTGTGCTAAAGGCGAGCGATAAAAACTAGTTGTTGACCTTTGGCAGCCATTTTGGTGACTTTGAGCTTGGCCCTGAGTGCTCATTTTCGAACTCGTACAAGATTTTGGTCATATCTTGATACCCTGAAGGCTTTATGTTGATAGCCCAAGCCGTTCATGAGATAAAATGGGAACAGATACACACACTTAAACACGCACACCGACAGACACACAGAGGAAGGCAAAAACATTATCGCTCTCCCTTGCTAAAAGGCAGGCGATAACCCTACGTTACAACCATCCCAGCTGTAAGAACACCAGTTCTACTCCTACATCAACCTCACTCTACAACCAATCCCGCTGTAAAACTAACCTCACTCTGAAACCAACCCCCTCTAAAACCAGCCCCCTCTTGAACCAACCCCACTCTTCAGCCAACCCCTTTCCTAAAAACCAAGCTGCTCACACACCACCCCATTCCCCACCCTAAAACCAACCCCTTTCCTAGATCAACCTCATTCCTATCCCACTCAGCTCACCGGCCACTCAAAAGGCTCTCTCGCCCCAACCCTGCCTCACAGCGACACCCGACACTGGCCTGGCGGGGTGGGTGGGTGGGTGAGTGGGTGGATGGGAACGGGTTGGCCAGGCTGTCACACTTATGGTCCTCCCAACACGCGTCTCCAATATCACCACTTCACATCCACGGTGCTCTCCATTATTGACTCCTTCAGTCCCATAACGCCATTTTCCTATAACTTTTTTGTTTATTTTCCATTTATTTTCTGTTTTTACTGTTATTTTGGTTCCTTATTTATCACTCAGCATTGCTCCAAGTCGCTGAGGAATTATGTCGCTGAAGCAGAAACAGGAATGGATAGAATAGGCGATGACAGCTTTTTTTTTTTTTTTTTTAAGTAAGGAGGAAGGAACCAAGGGCCAGGAGCCCGCAGACTGTTCCCTCCAAGAAAAACCAAAAACAAGATAGAGAGCCAAATTCAGGATCCAGACGGGCAAATGCGTGGTAAACTGATAAGTAGAACCGATTTATTCAGGGCAGGAGAGACTGTTGGATCTCGAAGAGTTAGATACAGCTTTCATTAAGTCCCATCAGTACTAGGAGCCGCCCTACGATGATTAATATCATCAGGCTTATGACAGGTATAAATTTAAAAACTGCGTCATCGTTGTGAAACATATTTTGATGGGATACTTCAGAAGAAAATGATTTCTTATACAGCTGTGCAGTAGAGAAAACTAGGGTATGTCTAGGGGGACTGGGGTAAACGTTAAGTGTGCTCCTTTGCCGTATTATTTTATAGGTATACTTGTCATATTCCACTCATCCCTGCTTAGTCTTCAAAGACATCTTTCTCCGGACTGTTATGGTTTGTACTGAGTGGTAAAAAAAAAAAGTTAATAAATTGATGTACATCAATGCCCAGTGAGGCTGTTTACATGAAAGAATGTATGATGGTAAAATAATACAAGGGGGAAAAGTGCAACCTTCAGCCTATGTCCTCAAACTATGGCCTTCCCATCCAGTGACTTTTTTCTTTTTTTTTTTTTTTACTTTAGTATTAACACCTCCGAACTATTTTATTGCTTCGGGAAGACATTTCGAGGTAGATGGGTCAAGATGTCCCATAAGCCCCTTCACCACTGGAGATCCTTTCTAAATCCCTTTCTTATTTTTTTTTTTTTTTGCAGCTTTATTGATAACTGAACAAAACATCACTGTAGTTAAATGGTTAAACCTACAGGAAAAGGGATGAACTACTACTCATGCTAAACAGTAGAATATAATAATACTTCTGACTCATTTTTTTTCTCTTTCTCCTGTAAATAACTGAAGATGAACATGCACCTAATCTCTTCAGCCTGAGGATGTCCATCTATCTATCCATTGCCAGACGCCATAATCCCGTAAGGGATGGTCATTTGACTTCGAGTTATTTGTTTTACAGGGAGGGGCTCTAACCCTTCACCAACTCACTAGCTGACACGTAGGGAGCACGTATAGTTTGGTTATATGGTTACCATTCAGCGTTGTAAATGGTTTCTAGGCTTACAGGAAACCATTTGGCTTGTCACTCAATGTAAAGCCACCTGTAAAGGAAAGAAAAGCAATAAGAAGTGACAGGAAAGATGGGAGAAATAGGAAGACAGGAGGTCAGGCATAGAAAAAGAATGATAAAGGCTAAGGAAGAAGTAGGCAGCACTACATCAAGTGAGTGGATGGTGGACGCCACCAACTACCACTCCTGAGGATGTAATATATTATAAATTTCATTCAAACCACTATCAGACAGCGTTATTCAGCTTAAGAGGGCACCCAGAGAGTAAGAAATTAGTGACGACGGATCGAACGATCAGTCACTCGAGCTGAATATAACTGCTTGGCGGTGGCGGGAATAAATTGAAGACGTCAAGTTGAAGGGGTTGAGAGCACAAAGACAAGAGTCAGACAATGCTTCGATAGAATGTGTACTTGCCTTCTCTGCGCTTGAATCATGAGTAACGATCGCTTTACCTATTCGGTTCGGCTCACTAACTCCTTTCTCTTCTGGTCAAGATGCATCGAGGAAAGACAGGAAGAGAAAAAAAAATCAAATTAGACGTACATAAAACAATCCAGAAATAAATAGAGCAAAGCAAACCAGAACAAGGTCGCCTAGGTTTACCAGTGGCTGTCACTTTCACACATTCGGGTTTGGCCCTGTCCTCCCCTTCCAGCGCCAAATACGATTAAGACGTACTGAGGAGAGGCACTCTAGGTAACGAAAGTGTTCCATGAGAAATTAAGGAACACAGCTTAACAATGCAGACTACTATCCCCCCCAACACTCGAGTGCGTAAGGAAAATGTATGGCCACAAACCAGTTTGGGGAGCGACTGTTCTTGTTAGCCTCTTCAATCCGACGACGTATTGTTCTGTTTTTGTTACCTCCAGACGATTCGATTCAACTCTGAGCAGAACTCCAGTAGTGAAGAGGTAAAAAAAAAAAAAAAAAAAGGCTGTATCTAGCACCTTCAGTTCAAAAAATGTCTCCGAAGCTGAATAACATTTTATGAATAATAAATATAAAACACGTAATCGAAGTAAAGCGATTAACCTCATCAGTCCAATGATAAATTATATACGATTTTACTATGGGATTTTTTTTTTTTTAGATGAGTTAGATATAGGCTAGCCTCCATTAACCTTTTCAGTACCAAAGAACCTTTCTAAAATAAATCTAATCGACTGGAATAACAAACTGGAATAATGCGCCATCGAACTTTATGTTTTAAGATGAACAGGCGACAGCATTTGCATGCAGGTAAAAAATGTAATAGTGTCGATTCTATTGAAATTTCCTTTTTGTCGCCGCTCAAATGTGCGGCAGGAAAAGTCTATTGGGTCATAAAGGACGTTCACTTCAGTCTGGTTCACCTGCCCAGCAGTTCGCCGACAAAATGAATTCAAGCTGGAATACAATTAACCTCACTGTATTGATGTGTAAGGCCAGGCGACTGTCTAACATTTCGCCTCTCTCACAACTCTTATTCTCTCTTACCTTATCACTCCCCTGCGCCTTTAACTCATTCTCAGCTGAATTAAATCGTCCGACATCAGTTGAAATAGAATACTAAAGCATTCCGACCAAAAGAGGTTCATGGTGACAGACTCAATACGCTCAGGCTACTATGCATCGCTCTCGTCTGAAAAAATAAATAAATAAATAAATACATAAGTAACAATAAAAAAGGAAAGAAATGGTCTGTCATTAGCTGGAACAGAATACCAAAGTTGTCTCGACAATGATGGGATTTCATAATCTCCCTTTAGGTAGACAGAACAGTCATTTCACAGGATTCTTATTCAGATAGGCCAATATTGTTTATTACCACAAAGACAACTCCTATTTCCCTGATTTAATTCGAATTTGAACCAAAGTTACACAAAAACATTTTTTTTTAATTGTTTTCCTTTGTTGTCACATTTTCACATCAGCCTGTCTGATTGCAAACTCCCCCCCCCCCCCTCCACCACCACCACCTGCCTCTCTCACCTACATGTCTCTCACTCACCTGCATCCGCTCATACGATAAGGAATGATTTTCAAGATCCTACATTTTTTTCCCGTGCATTACGTGGGTTTGTCCTGTTTAAATAATTATGAAATTATCATTAAAAATGGATAATAGCAGTTTTTTTTTTTTTTTTTTGACGTGACAGCGGGATTCTGCGGTTCTACCGTGAAATTCCTTTGCCGATAATGAGCTTCCCCTACAGTGTTCATCACCACCAGTAAGGGATCTGTCTCAAGCCGCCGTGATCATTAGCCTTCTGTTTTGCCACTGACTGCTGCTCAGCTTAATATGAACGCGATTTGCTGATCAAATCTTCATGCAATGATGTGCTACTTCCGTTAAAGCTGAGTTTTTACACTCCCTCTCGCGGTAGGGAGTCAGTATTTGGTCGAGAGGCGTGCGCGCGCTCGTATGTGTGTGTGTGTGTGTGTGTGTGTGTGTGTGTGTGTGTGTGTGTGTGTGTGTGTGTGTGTGTGTGCTAAGAAAATAATCCAAAAAGTTTTCATCTGATTTTAATCAAACTTGGTGAATAGCTTGAGGATCAGCCATTGAGGATACATATTATTTTTAAGAACAACCAGTCAAAGGTTAAGGCTGCAGGGCTAGGTCAGATGTTAATCAAACAAAATCATCTATGTCCCGCAACTTGAATCGGTAACTTTAGTACTGTCATTGGTCATCCCAAGGTACAGTGTGTAAAATTATAGACTAATAAAAGAGTAGAGCCGAATTTTCTGTACCATTAGTTATATACAGTGTAAGAAGCCTCACAGAAGATTACAAATATGGTACTTTAATCACTGAATTAGAAAACATTAGCTGGGATGTTACAGGTCTGAGCGAGATCCACAGAAAAAAAAAGAAAATTTAATTCAGCTAAGACAGCAACCACCCATTTTACTACGAAAGAAAGCAGAATGAAAGAATAAGTGGTGTAGGATTTCTAATTAGCAGAAGTCTTGCTGAGAACATTATTAAATTCAGAAACGTATCTGTTAGTCTACCATGGATTGTAATTTGACCATGCAAAAGATACACCCTGAAGGTAATACAAGTACAATTATGCACCCACTTCTCAAAGCGCAGATTAAGAAACAGAAACATTTATGATAACATCTCCCAGATTATGGAAGAAGAAAAGACCAGATATACTATGCTCAGTGTAGACTTCAATGCAATAATTGGCAAATCCAAAAACTGAGAAGCATATATGGGAAAATTTGGAATGGGAGAGAGGAATGACAGGTGACATGGCGATAAATATTGATGTAATGTATAACATAATGTTATGTCGTTAGAATTAGGTTAGTGTTTTATAGCTGGAGATGTGAGGAATAATCTAGAAATTAAGTGTTGTGCTGTAAGATCAGGTAATGTTAGCGTTTGGAGATGCGAGGAACATCTGGAAATTTCGGCAAGTGTTTACTTTCTCTCTTACCTAAGAATTAGTTCTTGTTATTATTGTTATAGTGCACTGTTAATTTATGTGCATTATTGCATCAGAAAATGTGAGTTCTCTACTAGAACATTCTGTGGTACACTTGTGAGTGGGGCGAAGAGTTTTAAAAGTGATGTCCCGGCAGTCCCGCATCCGAGACAGTTCAGTTTTAGTGATGAACGTGCTGTCTGACAGTGTGTTCCAAAACGTTTAGTTAGCGAAGAGTGACAGATGGAGTGAGTTGTGTGCGGGAGTTCAGTTTTTCGTCTGTGAACAGTCAGTAAGTGATAGAATTAGGGAGTCAATCAGCGAGAGTAATAAGTGACGGGCAACCTAGTCAAACAGTCAGCTAGTGAGAGTTAGTCAACCAGTGAACGAGTAGCAGTGAGGGGAGGACAGTCAGCATGGGAGAGAAAAATCAGTGTTTTGCAAGTGTACCTCAGCTGTGCTTAGAATAAAATTTTGAGGCTTTCATCTGCCATTGATAACCGCCTGGCTTGACTACGTGCCCTTCTCGACGTATCAACAAAAGAACAGGGAGAAAATGGACCTGGAGAAGCCAAAATGGAGATATAATGAAATCGGCTTCATTAAAGCAGATAAGAACAACACGAAAACTAATGTCGGTTATCAAAACGTCATTATAGGAAGTGACAATAGAATGGTTGGTTGCACAGCCAGATTTAATTACAAAAGTCAAAGTAAGAATTTGATTGAAAATAAAAGGATATGCTCAATTAAAGTAAGCGAAAACAAAGCTGCCTTTCAGTTAGGAATAAAGAAAAGATTTCAGTACTATATTATAGGGAGTGACAATCATGGGTTGAGCGATAGATTAACAAAAGTGTTCAGGGAATCAGGTAGTAGGAAAAGCTAATGCAACCAGTCAACATATTCAAAAACGACCCTCTGGCTCATTATAAGAAGGGACATGAAAGTAAAGAAGATGATATAGAATGAACAGTATCAAGTAAGGTTATTCATAAGAGACAGAGAGAAGAAAAACGAAAGAGAAACGTGGAGAAAATTAAAACCATCAAAAAATGAAAAAAAAAAAAAAAGTGAAAGAGGCTCGAAGCAAAATGGCGTTAGGAAAGCAACAAAGAAAACTGACGAATCGACCAGAGGCTCCGTTTTCCTTGTCAGTAATATCTTTAACCCACACCCATTCATCTGAAAAATTTCCCAGAGTCAGATTCGTCGTTTTTTTTCTTGTCAAGCCCTATCTAAAATAGACAGTATTCTGGTAGCATGGTATGGAAGGATGGTAATGTTGGTTCCGCCGAAAAGTGGCGAACTGAGGGAGGAGGGTGACGCACATGAACATGACGTCAAGCAGTTAGCCACTCATCTTCGTCGTCTGGCTCTGACGTCATGGAATCCCCTCTCAGCCAATCTACTCGCTGCAGTCCCTTTGGGGAACCCCTTCTCAGTAGAGACCCAATAGAAAAAGAGATTGGATAGCCAATATTTTCAGCTGCTCGCTGATTGGTCGGCCGACATGGCGACATTTTTGTGCAAACACCTTACAGCCCAGTTGCTGGCTGACTGAAGATTCGTCTAAAAATACATCATGTCACTTACTGTGATACATGATTAGTTGATGAATGAAATGTCGCTTTAATTGTAGTATATTTTGTCAATTTGAGTTACTGAAGATTTTCGTCATTCTTCATCTTTACATATGGATTTTACTTCAAAGTACATGTAAACATGGAGATAATCGCCAAATTGTAATGTTGACAAACGAGACTGTTGGTAGCCGCAGAAAGGGGGATGCTGTTGGTAGCCGCAGAAAAGCAGGGGCGGATTAAGAGTGCATGGGGCCCCTGGCTAAACTTCAGGTGGGGGCCCTTTTATCAAACAGTTGGCGAGCGAAGCGAGTCTCGATTATTTTATTCAGATCGAAAATCATTGTATTCAGCAGCCAACTGATTGGATTTTTATTACTTTATATAATGAAAACCTAAATGTATTGTTAATGTAGCCGTGGGGGAATACCTGAGGGAAGGTTTGTTATCGGGGATTTGGAAGGGGCCCCCTGGAGGGCCCTCAATCATGCATTCCCCTTAGGTGACCTTTTGTATCAGATTTTCTGTTGACAAACTGTAGGAATTGGGGGCCCCCCAAATACTGGGGGCCCCTGGCTGCAGCCCAATCAGCCCCCCCCCCCTTGATCCGCCACTGCAGAAATGGGGGTGCTGTTGGTAGCCGCAGAAAGGGGGGTGCTGTGTTCTTTTTACTGGTGCTTTTTTCACTCAGACAAGGAGAGGATGTTTTCACCCGTTTGTTTGTTGTTTGTTTGTTAGCAGGATTACTCAAAAACTAAAAGAGAGATTTGGACCAAATTTGATGGGTAAATAACATGTTTTGGTGAACAATAGATTAGATTAGCTTTTGGGACCAATCTGGGTCGTATTACAGATTCTGGATCCGGAATTACGTTGCCTTTGTCGGAGAGATGCGCTCCACTGAGTGCCCTTCTAGTTTGCCCATATTAATGGTTTGATTGTGCTGCATTCAGTGTGATTTTTCTGACTCCACTGTGACCCGGCAAGAAGGAAATTGTGGGATATAAAGGTGAAGAGAGCAAGCTGGTCTGCGAGCGAGTGTCGTCGGCTTTGCTAGGCAAGTTTTATTTATTTTACATGTATTTGGCCCACATTCACATGGGGAGGTTAGCCTAGATACTATCCCGATGGAAACCACTTTCCTACAGTAATGGATATCAAGAAAAACAACAGTCTTTAAAAACCTTGGGCAAACACTGCTGGCGTTAATCGATCTAGCGTCGTCTGGCAACTCGTCCCTGATCTTTATATGCTTTGAAATTAGCCTCGCTGAAACAAAGGAAAATCTCATTTTTATACAGCTTTACTTATTAAGAAAGCACCATTTGTGCAAACATAGCATAACAGATGTTCAAAAACCAATATGAAAAGCAGTTAAATGGTATGGTGATCTTTATACTCTACGTACTTGATAGATGCCCAAACATGCATTTGCTGCACCAGCATGGCGACTGTCCAGACTCTTTCAATAGGGTCTCTGCTTCTCGGCAGTGTTGTGCTTGGCTGCCTCAGGTGCCTTAAACTCTGTGGCCTTTCTCTCTGTTGTTGGTCTTGGTGGTATTGCTATTACTCCAGGGCCAAGCAAACACTGCAGCAGTAACTGCTGTTGAAGAGTTGTTGTCAGACGACGGTCTCCTCGACGAGCAAATTCATATCCACGCCTCCCAGCACATCACCACCACTCAAACTCAACTTCTCATCATAAAGTACAACACTTTTTTCCATAAGTAAGTGAATGGTTTTGTTTTGTGTTTTTAATAATAGATAATTATGTAAAAATTTAAAAGTTATCCATAAATTTAACATGGTGGTCCGTGTTTATGCCGTATGAAACAAAATATATTAAAAAATTACCTTTTTAATGCCTCACCTAATGTTTTTGATAATATTTATTGCATAACAAAAATAATTCAGAATTAATCTACGGGAGGGGTACCATGCTTGACATTTCCACCAATACCCATGACTTTCAATATTCTCAGTATTTTTTGTTTTTTTTTGGGGGGGGGGGTCATAAAGATTATACAATTCTCTTTCATTTGACGATTGTTCCATCAAAATCGTATGGTTGATAGTCGAGATACAAGGAAAACAATGTTTGTAAATTTTAAATTGATTTTTCTCAAAACTTGATATTTGGTCAGTTCGTCAATTTTCCACTCAACGCCTGACACTGAGAGATGAAATTGAAGTTATTAAGTGCAGAGAGAGGATGGTGAGGAGAGTTGAAGTATTTTACAAAGAACTGTATGCATCAGACTATAGTACCAACAGCAAACCACTCGATAGGAGACATTAAAACAGTAATACTATCACATGGGATACGTAACAAGGGATATAATAACGGAAATATATCCATACAGGAGGAAGCATTGATAACTCAGCTAAGCAAGAGGAATTTGAATGACTCGACAGAAGCGTATCGATATGTTCTGTGATTCATAAGAGGTTCTGTGCGACATCCATGAGACAGACACCCCAGATTTCACATTTAATATGGTTTGTTGAGGGTGGCTGAGGTATGATTACTATACCTGCGACTCCCTTCATGATACATTTCTGTTTTGGTATACAGTATATATTAAACAATGCATACTAACATTATTATCACTGGTTATGTGCCTATTACTCCTGTATTTTTTTTACTATTATGACGTCTGGCATAAACACCCGCCACTCACGTTTGTCATTCTAGTACGACTTATCGTTCTTTCATAGATACGTGTTCACGCTACTATTGCGACGGTACCACATCTGACGGGAGCTATTTTTAGGAGAAAGGAACTTTGGGAGGCAACTGTACAAGCGCTTGAGTGAACGTGTGTATAGTGCAATTGGTAAATTTTCTTCTGTATCTTCTATCGTCTCAAACTGGCGACCTTTCAGGGTGGATTTCAACTTTGAAAAAAAAAAAATGGGGGGGGGGAGGGGCGGCCAAATCCGAAGAGTAGGGAGGCTGGCGATAGTCGTCTCGTGCTTCGACAAAAAGTCATGGATAAGGAGCAGTGCGTGAGCAGGTGCATTGGCATGGTGTAGGTTATCTTTGTCCACGCCTCAAGCCTCTTCCTTCACAGTGCCTCCCGCAGATGCTTAAGGACGTCCCAAGTAAACCTTTTTATTAACTGGCCACGTGAAACAAACTCAAGGTGAACGACACCCTTCCAATTAAAATAATAATAATAATAATAATAATAATAATAATAATAAAATAAATAATAATAACAATAATGTTTAACCCAAATGCACCAAAGAACGCCACCAACGCGACTCGTGAAGTTTGGGAGTACAGTTACTTGAGGCAAATACTAAAACTAACGAAAGACCATGAAAACGAAATTAAAATACTTTATAATTGTATGGAAACTTCCGGTATACATAGGGACATCATGAAAAGTAGCTTACCAGTGCATATGAATCGAAAAGTATATAACGAGTGTATAATCCCAGGTATAACGAACGGTTATAATAATAAATAATCCGTACACAAAGACAAAAAGAAAGGTGAGTGTTGGGCATATCTTTGAAAGACAGGAAGAGATCAGCTTGGGTGAGAGACCACACTAAAGACAGATTATGTGGCCGACTGACTAGACTAAAGAGTTTGCAAGCGTAGCACAAAAAGGCCAGACGAGGTGGAGAGGTGAGACAGAAATATGCAGGCACAACCTGGCAGAGATTGGCTCGGTCAAGGATTTCGTGGAGATGGTTGGGAGAGTGTATTTAACTGCATATTTAGATAAATATTGTTACGGTAAGAACTGTCTGTTGGCCTGTGTTTTTCTCTCTTCATGCACCGTGAAAGCGCCGGGTAGGCTAGCTCTGTCGGTAACTACGTAATGTCAGTAGTTTCGCTCCCACGCCTCTGCCAGTAGAAAGCACGGATTGTGAAAACGAAACCATTCCCAATTAAGAAGTCCAATCCCCATCCGTCTGATAAATTTAAAAAATGTGAGAGGGGGTAGAGAAGGGGTAGGGAAGAGAGGGAATCCGAGAGGACCAGTTTATAATCAACTTTATATCACTTTCACTGGAGACACTGGATAGTCTTGTTGCTAGGAAAGGGAGTAGCCAGGTGAAAGGAACAGGCAGTGATGATGAGGAGGAGTGATAGTGTGGGTGGAAAAGAAAAGTAATAAGGAGACAAGAAAATTACACAGTTAAAGACAAAAAGGAAATCATAAAGAGGAAATGGAAGGTTAGAGAGAACGCATGAGTAAAATCAATATGAAGGCCCATAATGAGGAGAGATGGGAGAAGTGCACAGTAAATGAAAGTAAGAGGAGAACATTAAAATAAGGAAGTTATGGTGGCGACCATCATCCACTCACTTGATGTTGTACCTATATTTTCCATCACTGTGTCATTCCTTTTTTCTTTGTATGCCCTTCTTTCTTCCTATTTCTCCCATATTTCCTGTCACTTTTTATTGCTATTCTTTCCTTTTGAAATGGATTTACATTGAGTGACAAGTCTAATGGTTTTCTGTAAGCCAGGAAACCATTTACAACGCTGAATGGTAACCATAATAATCAACCCATACGTGTCCCTACTTGTCAACAAGTAAAACAACTAACTCAGAAGACAAGTATCCACCCCTTACGGGATTATGGTGTCTGGCTGTAGATAGAAAAATAGAAATTGGGAGAATGCAATAATAAGGTCGCAAGTACATCGTTTGGAGTAGCACAGCTGAAAATAAATAAGCAGATAAATAAACAGACATGATGAAATAAAAACCTTGAGCAACATGCAGCGAAGGAAATATCATGGAGCCCCAAAAGAAACAGTAGACAGAATAGCCGAGACAGATTTAGCATAGATGAAATGAAGCTGGAACAATTTGAAGCACTAATGAGACAGATTGAAGTCAGAAATCAAAACTGATAGTGGAAACAAAAGATAATAAAACAGGAGAACTAAATGAGGAAGAGATAATTAGACGCTGAATAAATCGCACCTATTACCATCCACAGAAGATTATTAATGCTTAAATGCTAGAGAAGAGATGTGGAAGAACACAGAGGTAGTACTGTAGAAGGAACGAAAACGATGATAAACTGTGGTAGAAAGTTAAAGACAAGTATGAAATTACACTAAAAACGGTACAATGACTGAGGAACCATACCAAAAAAAAAATGAAAGTGAAAAAAATCGGAATAAATAAGAAGAAAACGGAATGCCATAAACCAGAGAGCACGCATTCCTTTGGAAAATTTAAGGGATACCTGAACTGTTTATTTATGCGAGCAAATGAGCCTCTTGTCTCCTTTGTTTTCTGTCCAAATTATACACGTTTGAAATATTCATCCGTGCTCACGTTTACCATCTTTAATTACAATACAGAGGCCTATATCACCAGCGTTCACTTACAGTACAGTTGTCCATATCTACCAACGTTCTTTTAGATTACAGTTGCCCATATCAATCGTCTGTCGTTTTCACCACAATTGCCCGCTTTTACCAGCTTTCATTAATTTAATGTCACAGTTGCTCACATCTGACCACATGTCTTGACACTGAATTGGCCTATAAAACACATCTACCATAGTTCTTTTACACTACAACGGCCCACACTAAGCAGTGGCCATTTACACCACAACTGCCCACGTCAGCAAACTTCCACATACACCGCAGCTGCCATCGTCCATCAGCGTTCATATTAACTAACGTTAAAATTCCCCACTTGACACAGTATTCATTTCCACCACGGTTACTTATATCAGAATTGTTCGTTTACATCATACTAAACACGTCAGTCAGCAATAATTTACACTACAGTTTCCCTCATCAGCCAGCGTTCTTTTACACTACAACTGCTCACATAAACCAGTTTTTCTCTACACTGTACTCATCAACCATCGTTCATTTATACTCCAGTTGCCCAAGTCAATATCGTTCATTTATACTAACTTACAGCTGACAACCTCATCTATCATCCATTTGTACATCTATCATCCATTTGTACAACGACCGAGCGCGTCAACCATCGTTCATTTAAATTATAATTAGTACAGCAGCAATGATTATTCATTTATTATTCATTTATACTATCACTGACCACACCTTCCATCGTTCTCTTACACTACAAATGACCAGAACAACCATCATTCACGTATACTGTAACTGCCCACGTCAACCATCATTCATTTACAATCATCATTCATTTACACTAAAACTGGCGTCATCCATCTGTAGCCGGGCTTCTTTATCCTGTAAGAGGTGGTCACAAACAAATAGCCGACATGTCACCCTTTCCTCTGTCATTAGGCTTCCATCCCTCCAACTCACACCCCCTCTCTCTCATATCTCTCTACCCCATCCCTCCATCTCAATTTCGGTCTCCCCCTCCTGTCTCCCTTCCCCCCTTTCCACCTTACTCACATACACCCTCCTAGTCAATCTCCCATTCTCCATCCTCTCTAATTGATCAAACCATCTCAGAGTATTTCTCCTAACGCTGTCAATTACATTCACATCAACACCACAACGCTCTTTTTCTTCCTCATATGTCTGTCTCTCCATATAACTCCACATGCTCCTTTCAAATATCTCTTTTCTACTGCTGTCAGTCTTGACTAGCGTCCTTCCAACAGGGTCCACACTTCACTTGTCTAGCAACAAACTTTCATCCCTTTTCTGTCCAACTCTCTTATGCAAGAGTTAACCGTTACTCCCAGTCCTTCATTTATGCAACTGGTCAGCTCTGGAACTATCTTCTTCTGTCTGTATTCCCTACTTCCTATGATCTACAATCTTTCAAACGCAGTGTGTCCAGGCATCTCGAAATGAATAGATCTTGAATTTGGCTCTCTTTTGTATTGTTTTTGTTTTTTTCTTGGAATGAACAGTATGCGGGCCCATGGCCTTTGGTTCCTTCTTCCTTACATAAAAAAAAAAAAAAAAAATCCATACGTTATAGAACACAATTCTGTTATGCAACGACTTTTTTACTTCCATATTAATTCCCTTATTTTTTATAACTGCTTTCAGTGCAATAGCAACCTTTCGTCCTTGTTGTACCCTTTCATGCAGTTCACCCTCTAAACTTTCGAATTTAATCATCACATTGCCTAAATACTTGATGACACTCA
This sequence comes from Birgus latro, assembly GCA_018397915.1. Classification (NCBI taxonomy): domain Eukaryota; kingdom Metazoa; phylum Arthropoda; class Malacostraca; order Decapoda; family Coenobitidae; genus Birgus; species Birgus latro. Next base: position 44,318 of record JAGKTI010003218.1, read on the forward strand.
TAGTCTTCACAGCAACTCCTCAAAAATTTGTAACCATTTCAGCACAAAGACGTTTTTTGTCATTTATTTTTAATACCAGCAGACCACTTTATATAGCTTTGGAGAGACCTCGAAATGGAGTCTGCAGATTCGTCATTCACTGATGTCTTTACTGTGATGCAGTTCTAAGAAGAATAAAGTTGGCTGGAAGCTGCACTAATCGAACAGACAAGCTGGAAGGCGACCATGGCCAGCTCTAAGCGGACCAAGTTTTATCAGCGACCGGAAGTGAGTTTCGACACTAAAAGTCTTTTCTCTATGGAGGTACTCCAGCGCAACATTCAACCCAAGAATCATGGCCTTGGGTTAATCTTCGGAGCCTTAGCATTTCGCACGAACAAGGTAGTAATTTTAGCCCTTTTCATATTATCTGCTCTTGATGATCTTTGACCCCTGACCTGGCGGATGTAGGTCATGCATGTACGAAGCACACTTGTAGTACTTAATAACGTCTATAACCATGAAAAGTTTCATTTGATTTCATCCACCCACTGTGGTGCTAGGGAACTTGAAATTTGCGGAATGGTCCACGAGAGGTACAACTTCTAGGTGGCGCTGCCAGTGACTGGAAGTGAGTTTCAACACTAAATATCATTTTTGTTTGAGGTACACCAGTGCAACATTCCACCCAAGAATCATGGCCCTGGATTAACAGTCCTCAGAGATTTAGCAGTATGCACGAGCACAGTCGTGATTTTATCTGTTTTCACCGTTTTTGCATTTGATGACCTTTGACTCCTGACCTGGCCAATTTAGCACGTAGGTGTACAATGGAAAGTTGTAGTAGTAGTCAATGTCTATATGCATGCAAAGTTTTATTCAATTCCATCAAGGCGCTGGGGAACTCAGGGGGACATTTTTGAAAACCGGTTCTGGTTGCCAGGGACGCTGAGGCCAATCTTCCCAGGGTTGCCATTCGAAAACTGGAAGAGAGAGGGGAAAAATGGATGGCATACTTCCTATAGGGAATGATCTCAAGATTACGCCTAAAGAAGTCAGAGCTTTCTACACCCATTATGCTTCGGCTCAAAACGTGAAAAGTACGAAAAAAAAAAATCGTTTTTTCTGCCTAGCAACGAAAACCTTGGCAACACAACTAGGTCATAGGCTGGTCATTGTGTCCAGGTTTAGTCGGAATCGGTTATTCTAAAGGGTAGAAGTGCCTGCCACAGTTAAGCAAGAAAGAAGAAAAGAATACAAGAAAGAAAGAAAACGCGACTAACGATAAGGGTAACATGGAGCTGGCCAAAAATAGATTCTCTTAGTAAAGGAACTAAAATCACAGAAAAGATCACACACTGCAACTTTGTCAAACTGTTCGTCTTGCTGTCAGGAAGCTACACATCAAATACCAACAAATATCAGCAAATATCAACAAGTGTTCACCGCGGAACACATCAACTGCACACTAAATGCCATCTGATTTGCACACCAAATGCAACCATATATTCCCCAAATATCACTAAGTGCCACTCATTAGTCACCAAATACTATCTGATCTCTACACCAATTTTTTTTTTTTTTAATGCAAGGAAGAAGGAACCAAAGGCCAGGGCCCGCATACTGTTCCTTCAAGATCCATTCATTTCGAGATGCCTGGACACACTGCGTTTGAAAGATTGGAGATCATAGGAAGAAGGGAATACAGACAGAGGGAGACAGTTCCAGAGTTGACCAGTTGCATAAATGAAGGACTGGAAGTAACGGTTAACTCTTGCATTAGAGAGTTGGACAAAAAAGGGATGAGAGTTTATTGCTAGACGGGTACTACGTGCCAGTCGTAGAGGTGGAGGGATGCAAGCAGACAGTTCAGAGGAACAGTGACCACTGAAGTAGCGATAGAAGAGAGATAAAGAAGCAACAGTGCAGCAAAGAGACAAAGGTTGAAGGGAATCAGTAAGAGGAGGAGAGTTAATGAGACGAAAAGCCTTTGACTCCACCCTATTGAGAAGAACTGCATGTGGGGAGCCTCCCCGCACATGAGAGTTGTACTCCATACACGGGCGAATAAAACCCGTGTACAAGGTCAACATCTGTGCAGGGGTAAAGAAAGTTCGAAGTCGGCCCAGCACACCTAATCTCTTGGAAGCAGAGTTCACAAGAGATGTAATATGTTCTTTCCAAGACAATTCCCGAGAGAATGAAACCCCTAGCATGTTCAAGGATGATGCAGGACTGAGCTGGACATTATTAAACATTAGTGGGTAATCCTGAGGAAGATTTTGTCGGGTTGATAAGTGTAAGAAATGTGTTTTTGATTCATTAAAAATAACAAGATTATTTTTACCCCAGTCAGAGATATGAGCCAAGTCAGACATTAGGTGTGCCATAGCCTCATCCCTTGTTTTCTGAAGTAACTGCTGAGATGTACGTTGCGGAAATCTAATGGAAAGGTGAAGGGTGGAATCATCAGCATATGAGTGGATAGGGTTAGATGTACAGCTTAGAAGGTCATTAATGAATAAAAGAAAGAGAGTTGGTGATAGGACAGAGCCCTGAGGAACACCACTGTTGATAGGTCTAGGAGAAGAACGATGGCCGTCTACAACAGCAGCTATAGAACGACCAGAAAGGAAGCTAGAGATGAAGGCACAGATAGAAGGATAGAAACCGTAAGAGGGCAGTTTGGAAATCAAAGATTTATGCCAGACTCGATCGAAAGCCTTTGAGATGTCAAGTGCAATGGCAAAGCTTTCGCCAAAGTCCCGAAAGGAGGATGACCAGGAGTCTGAAAGGTAGGTGAGAAGGTCGCCAGTGGAGCGTCCCTGACGGAATCCATACTGACGATCAGAAAGAAGGTTGTGACAGGAAAGTTGCTTTAAAATTTTTCTGTTAAGAACTGATTCGAAAACTTTCGATACACAGGATGTTAAAGCAATTGGACGATAGTTGGAGGGTTGGGAATGGTCACCCTTCTTTGGGACTAGCTCAATGAGAGCAAACTTCCAGCAAGAAGGAAAGGTACAAGTTGAGAGACAAAGGCGAAAGAGTTTACCTAGGCAGGGTGTAAGCACAGAAGCACAGTTTTTGAGGACAACAGGAGGGACTCCATCAGGCCCATATGCCTTGTTAATATTGAGGCCAGTGATGGCAGAAAATACATCAGCTGAAGAAATTTTAATGCCAGTCATGAGGAAGTCTGAGGGGGGAATTGATGGAGGAACAGCACCGGAATCGTCTAATGTAGAATTGGAGGAGAAAGTCTGAGCAAAGAGATCTGTTTTATCAGTAGAAGAAATAGCTACAGAACCATCAGAGTAGAAAAGAGGAGGGAAGGACGATGAGGTAAAGTTGTTAGAAAGGTTTTTGGCAAGGTGCCAAAAGGAGCGAGAAGAATTCGAATTGGAGAGTTGGGAACATTTAGCACGGATGAAATTATTTTTAGCAGAGCGAAGAACAGGCTTAGCACGATTCCGGGCAGAAATATAAAAAAGGTGTGATTCAGGGGTGGGTTGGCTCCGGTACCTTTTAAAGGCCCTCTCTCTGTTGCGGACAGCATTAGAACCAGCGTGATTAAACCCAGGCTTTCTTGTATTAGTCAGAGGATATGAAAAAGGAATGTATTCTTCCATGCCCGAGAGAATAACCTCCGTAATGCGCAAGGCACACTCAGACGGCTCCCGGCCATGGAAGCAATAATCATTCCAAGGAAAATCAAAGAAGTACTGCCTGAGGGCCTCCCAATCTGCAGCTCCAAAGTGCCACAGGCGGCGTTTCTTTGGAGGGTCCACAGGCCGTACTGGAGCAATAGGACAGGTTAAGGTAATAAGGTTATGATCGGAGGAGCCCAACGGAGAGAAAAGATTAACAGTATAAGCAGAAGGATTAGTTGTTAGGAAAAGGTCAAGTATGTTGGAACTCTCTCCAAGGCGGTCAGGGATACGGGTAGGGTGCTGTACAAGCTGCTCTAGGTCATTAAGGATAGAAAAGATGTAGGCTTGTTCACCAGGTGGATCAGTGAAAGGAGAGGAGAGCCAAAGGTGGTGGTGAACATTGAAATCTCCTAAATACCAGCAAGCCCACAAATATTTGCCTCATACCATCAAATACCTTCAAATATTCATCAAATAATACCAAATGCTCACCAGATACTTACCAGGTACCAGCACATACTCTGTAAGCACCCCAGATACTACCGAATACTTCCCAGTACCACCTCTGTTGCACATCCAGTACCACTTCAGGGAAGATTTAAATATAATTTGGAGTGATCTTAGTTTTTATTGTCTTCATGGGAAGATCAAGATTGTATGCTAGATAACTCTAGGGGCTCTCTTCTCCCCACTGCTTGCTTAGTGTGTTGCCCCTCTGCCCTCTCTCGTCAATCTGAATCTCGTCCTTTTCCCTCTGGTATAAGGAAAGCCTCGTCACGTGGACTATGCGTGCCCCAGAACCTTCTAGAACACTGTATGTATGTATGTATGTGTCAGCTTCCCATAATAGCTAGTAAATTCATACGATGTAGTGATTTAGTAATATTCCCATTAATCTTTCCAGTTAGCTTCCTACGTTATATCATCAGTCAACCTCATCGAATTCACTATCGTCTTCCTCTATTTTGTCATCCCTACCTTGCTCTGAATTGGGTGAGAGTCTTTCGTATTCGTGATGTTCTTCTAATTGTTCTTCTACCTGTGCTTCGGCATTCGTGAGTAATCGCAAAGGACATCATGAGTACAGAACTAAGTTTGGATGTATTGTATGAGTTACCAACGTTGCTAGAAAACATCGCCAGGCCGCTGAGAACACTCGAGGTAGCAATATCAGGTTATGTTTCAGACGCTCATACCACAGACGAGGTGAATGAAATTTTGAAGTTAGCGAAATGGAAAATGGAATTTACCAAGACGACGATGCATATCCTGATCCAAGATCTCCCATTTCGTGGAACGGAAGCATTTATGGATTCGAACAACATCACACATGGACGTGGGAAACGCGGTCTGTTCGATCTAGGTCATGGATGCACAACCTTTTGGGCTCCTCGGGCCACATAAACTCACTGAGGGCCGCATGATTTATTTTAAACAAAAATGTAGAATTTTAGGTGCTTAATGGTAAAAATATAGTACTTAATCCATTACGTTACAAAACTATGATTAATCCTTACCTGGCATGCATGACACAGTCTTCTTAATGCGATTTTTGACACTGTGATTCATAGACAAGCTTCTTTATGTTGGGTTGAAACTTTGTTGTTGCCAGTCGCAAAACAGAGTGCAAACTTTCATCACTCAGCCTGCTTCGAATGTTTGACTTGTTTCAACATAGCAAACTAAATGTTTGTTCACATATATAGGTAGAGCCAAATATACTTGCATAAATAGCAACCTTGTTTCTCAAATAAGGATATTGATCTTTGGGCAAACAATTATAGAAATTGAGTAAGTCCCCTTCCTTAAACTTTGTATGAAGAATGTCGCTGTTCTGGAGGTCAGTCAGTTCTAACTGGGCTTCTGCTTCCACGTCTTCAGGTGATACAGAAAAAGGGTTGCTGAACAACATCAAGTTATTCCTTTCTTTCTTGAGGTTTCCAGATCTGCTGTCAAACACCTCCCTAATGTCTAGACACGGTGGCTGACGCGTCCACTACTTGTCCAGTTCTGGGTCCACGGCACATTTTGAATTATTGTCTGAACTGCTATTTATCAGTTTATTACCTTTTATTATTTTTTACCTTTTATTACCTACTAAGGGCCGCCAGAGGGTTGCTTGAGGGCCACATGCGGCCCGCGGGCCGCCGGTTGTGCATCCCTGATCTAGGTGGTGCGATTTTAGGAAACATATCTGGATTGGCCACAGAAGAAGATCTTCAAGAAATAAACAGCAAATTTAATAAGATTGCTCAAAGTATTAACATATCGAAACAGACTAGTCGAAAATCGGAACTCAGTCATGATGACCATTGTTAGGAATCTCAAGGCAGAAAGTATAATTCACCATAGTGTGGACAAGATAGATGCCATAGAAGGTAACCGAACACTATTTCAGCATTTCTCAGTAATCATGGAACACATTGACATAATACTACTGCAGTTAGATAACACTAGAGTTCATTATCAGGCAACGATGAAAGCTATAGCAAATGCAGGTAATGGCAAAGTCACCACTAATCTGCTTCCATTCCATGACCTGCGTCAGATCATCAGTCAAGACATACATAAACATAGTTTGAAGCCTTTATTCCGAGGCAGAAAGAAACCTTTTGCTTTATTACCCATTTCTGGAAGCAACTTTAACTCCAACATCAGTTATTGTTCATGTACCATTCATAACAGATGATATGTTCACAGTCTGTCATATATACCCTTTTCCTTCTAATTATAATGGCACTTTGGTCATCATCAACAGCATCACCAACAACGAACTATTCATGGTCTCCAGGAGACAAGACACAGTCACGTTCGCCAGTCACTCTACAATTGAACATAAATGTCGTTCATCCTTACATGCTATTCATCTTTGTCCTGCGTACATTTTCACTTTTCAACCTAAAGACACAGACCCTTGTGGAATGGCTATCATCAAAAATCGCGACATCCACCATCAGTGCAACTTCATCTTGTCGCCAGATAAACATATCCATCACAAGCGCATCGGGCACACCCAGTTCTTTTACTTTACTCATAACACATCAGTTTTCATAGTTTGTCCAGATACACCAACATCTCATACCATGGCATCAGGATTATACATAGCACCTGACTACTGTGCTGTATTTACACCATCCCTGTTCACCCTAGCTACAAACAATCACTATGCCATTCTTAATCACACACACAAATACTTCCAACCACTACCTGAGATGAATTTGAACATGAGCACAAATATTAAGCTAACTTCACCTGATTTTGAGACTATGAAATTAATTAATGATACAATGAAGCCCTGGGAAGAATTGAGTACCGTATAATTATGTTCAACCTCTACTATGTGTATAGCCCAGCTCCTACTGTTTTTGCGATCTTCTCCATTGTTTTTGGTGTATTACTATTGGCTGTGCACAGAACTCAAAGAAAATTCGCCAATCTCGAGTCCCTTTTCAAGGGGGGAAGAGTGAACATTCAAGTGAGACCGACTGAGTAGAGACAAATTATACATATGTAATATTTCAACTAGAAACTTTTATATTAAAAAGTAAAATGAATTAGTTATTTTTATAACAATGTCACTATAAGTCATATATATGCAATACAAATATATATATATTAGTAGCTTTTGCTGTACTCTTAGCATTGCAAAGCACTTCCATATAGGCATATATCTATACAATTATTTTTCCTTGCTCAAATGGATATAAGACATATTTCAAATTACTCCATGACGTGTATAACACATTTATAGTATGTTATTATTACACAGTTTTCTTTTACAAGGCCATGTATTACTATTGCAATGCGTCGTGGGTCCGCCGTTGGGCGTGACCGAGCGATGTCGTAACTCTAATAGTATTACATTGGGTATCGTATGTAGCTTGTGTATCATGGGAGGAGGAGAGCGAAGGAGACAAGGAAAAAAGGGAAACAATTAACACTAGCATCTTTCTCTGCCAGCTTCTCAGTTTTACCATGGGAAGCTGACACATACATACATACATATACAAATAAAGTGTTCTAGAAGGTTCTGGGGAACGCATAGTCCACGTGGCGAGGTTTTCCATAGACCAGAGGGAAAAGGACGAGATTCAGATTGACGAGAGAGGGCAGAGAGGCAACACACTAAGCAAGCAGTGGGGAGAAGAGAGCCCCTAGAGTTATCTAGCATACACTAAGTTAATCTTGATCATCCCTTGAAGTCAATAATAACTAAGATCACTCCAAATTATATTTAAATCTTCCCTGAAGTTATTTATTTATAACCGCCATCGGCCATCGCTACGAGAACCAGATACTTACCAGGTACCAGCACATACTCTATAAGCACGCCAGATACTACCGAATACTTCCCAGTACCACCTCTGTTGCACATCCAGTACCACATAAGTCGTGCACCCAGTCATGATCATCATCCATATCTCCCTGCCCACCATAGGATGGGGTGAGGTAGGATCCAGAAAAGCAGAAAGAAATTACAGAATTAATACTAACCAAAGTTTTCCCAACTGAATGGGCCGCACTCCCATCCTTCCACCATTCACGCTCGCGGAATCTTGGCTCCACCTGATAGGCTTAAAAAAAATAAAAATAAAATAAAATCATGCGTTGCTTCACGCTCACCTATCCAACAGAGTAAATCCTATGACTGTCATGTTAAAAAGGTGTGCCAAACCCTGGTCATACGCTACGTAGTGTCACCCAGGTCGATCTCTTGTCAGTTCCTTAGCCTCAATAGCTTCTATAGCTACCTCTCTTTCTCACACACTCTTTTACCATATCGATCCACCTTCTTCTTGACCTACCACGCCTTCTCCCACTTTCAAACTTGCTTAGGTATTGTGTACCATTTCCACCACTCTATTCACACCCATTCTCTCCATATGACTGTACCATCTAAGCACACTTTCTTTAACTCTGGTGTCCACAGACTTCCATACTACACATCTTTCACGAATCATATTATTCCTTATCTTATCTACTCCCCTCACTCCATACACATTCCTCAACAGCCCCATCTCCACTGCTCTTACCATCCTACCCTCGACTTTTTAATATCATGCCACACCATAATCTCACATCCTAATGCTAGTGCAGGAATTGAAACTACTTCATGCAAACCACTCACAGCCGCCAAGCTCAGATCTGTGGCTCTTATCAAGGCCTTCATAACATCAGGCAATTTTCTTCCGTGTACCACTCCACTTTCCACTTCATTTGAACATTTGCCTCTCTTTTCTGCCACCGCACCCAGATACTGAAACTCTCGGTGGACTCATCACCCTGGTACACAAATCCGCCAACTTTTCAGATACCAGTGCACACAGAAAGTCACTTCTTCCCCCACATGACACTACGACAGAAATACAGTCAATTAAAATACGTACTGGTAACAAATCACACACAACAATCGCCAATATATACATTCCCCCTCAATTCAGATTGACGAGAGAGGGCAGAGAGGCAACACACTAAGCAAGCAGTGGGGAGAAGAGAGCCCCTAGAGTTATCTAGCATACACTAAGTTAATCTTGATCATCCCTTGAAGGCACTACAAACCAAGACACAGTACCACACAATTACTCTCCACAAATACACCACATCACTAACATACCCAACATCATCCAGAGTGGTGATTTCAACGCCAAGGCGTCGGCCTGGTATGTCAACAACCAGGACACGGACAGAGGGCTGGCACTACAAACCAAGACAGATCATCTTTTCATACTCAACCATCTCAATCAGCATACCCATATCCCACACCAAGCCCTCTTCTTCCCATCATCCCCAGACATCACCTTCTGCTCCCCAAACCTCGCCCCCACAACATCCTGGAGAGTGGTCAGAACCCTTGGCTCTGACCACCTCCCGATCATCATCTCTACCAAAATTAGAATTACCCCATCTGGCCACAGACATAATTATAAGAGCCAACTGGGAGGCCCTCACAACTGAAACAGAACAACACTTTGGTACATTAAACAGTACATCCATCACAAACATCAACACCACTGTGCACATTTTCAATACAATTATACAAAACGCAGACAAAAGACACATCCCTAGAGGCAACAGAAAAAGACACTACTCCAACTTCACACCAGAAACTGAAGGCCTCATCAGACAACGGGGCACACTACGACACTCCCAAACACCCCATACACATGACACCATACGACAAATACAAGAACTCAACACTCCAATAAACAATAAAATATCAGAACAGCAAACACTAAATTGGAATAATTATCTCCAAACACTTGATCACAAAACAAACACCAGAAAACTCTACAAACACTAAACAGCATCACACTCTCCAAGTGCAACACTACACAATCACACGCTGCCATCACAAGACACCATACCTTCAAACAAACAACAAGCAAACACTCTCATCAATCACTTTTCACGTCAGCCATCTAAACCCCCATCGTGACGACCGACGTATCATCCGACGTAAGAGATAGTTAGTTCCCCACAGACCTAAACTTCGCACCTTTCACTTACAACCAGACAAAGCACATCATCAGCAATCTCAAGCACTCATCTGCCTGTGGACCAGACAACATAAGCAACATACACCTTTAACAACTTGGACCACAAGGCATACAAGCACTCACCAACATATCAAACTACAGCTATACTCACACAACATAATACCCAACATCTGGAAGCATGGCATTATCATCACTATCCTCAAACCCAACAAAGACCCCACGTTACCTTCCTCACACCGCCCCATCACACTCCTCTGCACCCCCTCCAAAGTCACTGAAAGACTGGTACTGCAACTAGTTACACCTCACACACCTCTAACCCCATCACAACATGGTTTTAGGACACTACACTCCACAAACACTCTTCTCACAGAGTTTTTGATGGCATGAATTCAGCTAGGCCACCACATAGAGACTCCTTGTCACACTAGACATTAGTAAAGCTTTTGGTTCCATCTCCCGCCACAACCTCACAAACAAAATATTCAACACAAACATGCACAATAACACAAAAAGATCGCTGGCAAACTACTTAGCAGGCAGATGTGCACATGTAACTTTTCCCGGTCAGTCCTCGAACATCAGAAACTTCACAAATGGCGTCCCCCAAGGATCTGTTTTGTCCCCTACACTCTTTAACCTATACATGCATAACATACCCACACCCCACACACCACAGATACACATAGCTTCCTATGCAGACGACATAACACTTTCATGTACACACCAAAGCGCAAACACAGCCGCACACATCCTCCAACCTTACCTCAACACACTACACAAATGGTTCACCACAAGCAGACTCAAAATAGCCCCAGCCAAATCTACAGTGACCCTTCTCACAAACTGGACAGCAGAACACAGTCACATTCCACACCTCACCATAGACAACACTCCCCTACCACACACACACACACACACACACACACACACACAAAATCCTTGTTGTAACATACAGTACATCAATGTCATTTAAACAATACGTCACAAACATCAATGCCTTGAAGTCACTTGCTCATACAACATTTGGACACAACAAAGAAACCACCACCATAGTATACAAACAATATTAACGTTCAGTGGTGAATTATGCAAGCCCTGCTTGGACTCCTAACCTCACTATAACACTCTTCAGACCATACAAAACAAGGCCCTAAAAATAATCACAGGCTACACAGATACTACACCTACATACCACCTACATCAAGAAACCAAACACACACAAAATCCTTGTTGTAACATACAATACATCAATGTCATTTAAACAATACGTCACAAACATCAATGCCTTGAAGTCACTTGCTCATACAACATTTGGACACAACAAAGAAACCACCACCATAGTATACAAACAATATTAACGTTCAGTGGTGAATTATGCAAGCCCTGCTTGGGTTCCTAACCTCACTATAACACTCTTCAGACCATACAAAACAAGGCCCTAAAAATAATCACAGGCTGCACAGCTACTACACCTACATACCACCTACACCAAGAAACCAAAGCCCTCAAAATCAAGGATCATCTAGACATGAGAGGCACCCAAATTCTCGCTGCAGCCTCCACAAACTCACAGCTTCCACTACACTACATGACAGCACATCCACACACACCAAGGAACATCAAAACAACACCCAGCGCACGATATCATACACAAATACTATCATCTCTTCCCCCCTGCCCACCTCAGACCAGCTTCCAGAAGCATATTCATACTCAAATCACTCGCCGTTCTATTCAGTCACTTAAAGACAACACACAACTCCATGCACGGCCTCCTGATATCCATCCTTCTGAATGCTCTCTCCCTCGTGAGGACAGGGTCCACCTGGCCAGGCTGAGATGTGGGCATCATCCAACCCTCTTAAGTTATCAGAAGAGGATGGATGACTCCTTCGCTGACTCCTGTCCAGGATGTAACACAGCACCCCATACTATTAAGCACATCATGGAAGACTGCATTGCACACAATCACCTACGCCAACAACACAACATACACTCCTTGAGAGCACTGTGGGAAAGCCCGGTCTCGGCCATGGCCTTCCTTAGGGACTCGGGGCTGTTCGGCCAGACTGCCTAGGGAACAACTACTATTACTACTACTACTACTACTACTGAAACTCTCTCACCAATTCACATCTCTCTTTGTTCACTGTAACAATACACAGGAAGTCATCTCCTCTCAACAACCATCACTCTACTCTTATCCTCATTTACTTTCTAGGCACGACGCTCACAGACATGTACAAAACGCTGTACCAGTCTACCAAGCTTTTGTCCGCTGTTTGCAAGCTGCACTGCATCATTTGCATACATCAGATTTGAAATACTCCATCCTTCACTATCCATTTTCAGTACCATCCCTCTCTCCATTACTCGTGTCTTTACCGCTCTCAAAAATCCATCCATACATATAATGAACAACCATGAGGACATCACTCAGCTTTGTCTCACGCCAACACTGATTTTTAACCAGTCACTTATGCATGCTTGACTACCATCGTAAAAGCTCTGAACGGCACTCAGCAGCTTACCATCTACTCCATACATACGCAGAACCTTCCATAATCCCTGTCTGTTTACCTTGTCGCATGTTTTTTCCAGATCCATAAATGCCTTAAATATCTTATAGTCCTTCTCACAAGCTTTCTCCATTACCTGTCTCATCGCAGCCATTTGATGCACATACCCTTCATCACTCTTAAATCCACCTTGTTCGTTAGTCACCAGGCATTCTGATATATTCCTTACTTGCTCTCTGATAATGTCTAAGTATGCCTTTCCTGCCACGATAATTTTTACACTCACTTCGTTCTCCTTTATTCTTGTACGGGGGTATAACTACAAGCTTTCTCCATTCTGTTGGTGCGAATTCACACCAAATGCCATCAAAATTAATATTCTTCAGGTAAAAATGGAATTATTTCACCAATATTGCCATCAATATATTCGTCAAATATCACCAAGCATCGTTCAGTTTCACCAAGTATCACCTGAACTGCACACCAAACATCAGGATAGACATTAATGCTATCATCTGCACGCTGATCATTACTACAGATCGTCACTTTTTGGTAAGCCTCACCCTTTCCCCTAGAATATCTATCTATCTATCTATCTATTGCCAGACGCCTTAATCCCGCACGGGGTGGCCACAAACAAATCGCCTCCATGTCACTCTGTCCCTTGCCATTTCACTACCACGCTCCCAACTCACACCCCCCTCTCTCATATACCTCTCCACTCCATCCCTCCATCTCATCCTCGGCCTCCCCCTCCCTCTCGCCCCCTCCACCTCACTCACATACACTTTCCTCGTCAGTCTTTCACTCTCCATCCTCTCCACATGACCAAACCACCTTAACGTGCTTCTTCTAACGCTTCCCATCACATCCTCAACCACACCACAACGCTCCTTCACTTCCTCATTTGTTAATCTGTCTCTCCATGTGACTCCACATGCTCCTCTCAAATAACTCATTTCCTCAATAATCGGTGTTACATCCAGGTCCCTAAATGTATTGCTGGGCGAAAAGGGACAAGGAGGAAACAAACAATGCCCAAGAGTCTGACCAGCGCACACTAAATACCTACCACCAAATACTCAACAAATATATGAGCAGTAGATATCTGTCTATCCATCTATCTATCTATTGCCAAACGCCTTAATCCCGTAAGAGGTGGCCATAATCGAATCGCCTCCATGTCGCCCTGTCCAATGCCACTCCACTGCTTTACTCCCAGCTAACACCCCCCCCCCCTCTCATATTCCTCTCCACTCCATCCCTCCATCTCATCCTTGGCCTCCCCCTCCTCCTCCCCTTCATCTCACTCGCATACACTCTCCTCGTTAGTCTCTCGCTCTCCATCCAGTAAATATGTCCTCAGTATTTACCTACTGTTTGTCTGACCTTCCAAAATTTGTATCCTGTTTTTTCGCCTCCAGTATCATCCTTACCCCGTTTAGTGCGATGACTTGTCTGTGATATTCTTGCGGCCTCCAAACTATTTTACTCAGCTTTAGACCGGTTCTTCATACTGAAGAGGTTAAAAAATGTTTACTGACCCTTTTTCTTCGATGTATGATGCTTTCTTTTGTTCGATGCTTGCCGTGCTGGGAGGGGTAGCGCCCTCTTGTTACCTAGCGGGGCTATATGATCTCATTGTAAATACGTCCGCGGGCTAAAGGGGTTCAGGACAAAACACAACAGCTATACTGGGTTCACTTTAACTATGTCCAAAATTGCCATCGTTCTACTTGAATGCTGGGCTAAAACATTAGAATACGGTGCAGTTCAGAATGCACAGCCATAGCAGTGTCTTATTCTAACATTTAGCTGCATGATATAAACTGCAAAACGACGAAAATCTCCTCCAAGCTAAGGAGGAGGAGCCATGCCTCCCCACCCTTCCCTAATAAGACAACCTACATGTCTGTATCTGTCAACTTTTGTCACCCAAAAAAGGCCACACATGCTCGTAAAACCCGTTCTCGTTTCCCATACCAAATCACCCAGGCTCGGCGTCTAGAAGCCGCATTCTCGTCAGTTTAGAAAGCTCCCTAGCAAGTCTGCCATTTGGCGGTTTCTTCACACATTGATCTTTTCTTCAGTCATTATGTATAAACATTTTTATGGTGAAAATATTTGTGTAAATATCAATCAACAACAAATAACCGTTCCGCATGCAAAACTAAGCTAACAAGAAACATGTACTGTAAAAACCATTACCGAACATAAAGATGGCGTAAAGCAATGTTCGAGTGTCGTTTATGAGGGCATGTTTGGGTGCTTTCCTTGTCAGTTACGGTGCTATGTAGTTACGGTGCTATGGAGAATATGGCTGTCAGACTTACTCTTCTCAGTATGTTCGTATTTATCCAACAAATATATTCCTTTGCGTTTTCTTCGGTGCTATGTTCACACACACACACACACACACACACACACACACACACACAC
>JAGKTI010003219.1:12518-29412 GCA_018397915.1 Birgus latro
CCCCCCTCTCTCTCTCTCTCTCTCTCTCTCTCTCTCACACACACACACACACACACACACACACACACACACACACACACACACACACACACACACACACACTTGCACTTGCCCTTTTACTTGCACTTGCACTTGCACTTACACTTACACTCACACTTTCGTCCCCAACCTCTTCATCATCTCACTGTGCCTTAACGCCCTTAGACGGGGCCGCTCCCACTCTTATGTCTCTCGACGTTATTAAGGGACCGCACCCAGCCTCCGTTCCCTTCCTGCCATTCCCTCCACTCACGATCCCTGCTACCAGCCCATTTGGAAGCCCGTGACCTTTGAGGAAGCGTGACGAAAATGATGAAGGACGGAAATGGAGGCCACCGTCTATATAATGCATTGATAATAACTCTAATTATAGGTATGTGCGAAGGCTTTTCTTACGATGCAGGATGGTAATAATAATGATGATTCTTGGTGTATGGACAGAAGCCAACAGTGTTAATATTTCGAATCAACTACACCCTGCTGTAACTAATCACATCTAAACTAAATGTTCGAATAATAATATAAGAATGTAAAATTTTTGGCTTATTATAACACACTACGTCACACCCAGGACGTGAATTAAAGGAAATACCGCCTTGAAAAACTTCACCCCTCCACATGCAGGAGGTTTGATTAGCATTAACATTTGGACTTTCCCATAAAACTGTGAGCCTCTGGCGAAGCAGAGAGAACAAGACTGAAGTGCGCAATTTCAACACAGAACTGGAAATCCTTGATACATAATTACAAAGGGGAGGATGAGGTTATGCAAATTAATATAGTTTTTCTTTTTTCTTTTTTTTAGCTACAGACATTTTTTCTTAAGGATAAGGGAGATAATATTCTACACATTTTGCCTGCTTCTCGTTAAATGCGACAGCAGGCAACGACAAGTGAGCCTGAAATCATCCCCTTCTCTCTCTCTCTCTCTTTGTGTTGACATGGAATGTGATGATCCCACTGCCGAACACTTGGTTTCCAAACGGTTTTAGCGCATAAAACGTGCAGGGCAGATGAGAAATATTGGATCATTTTCCATTTCCTCTTGATTTCATATCCGAAATAAGATCTGCGACGTTTCGCTCTGGCTGTTTCAGCTCCACGTGAGCTTAGGTAACTTGTGTAGGAGCCTTGATGATTGTGATAATTAAATTTTGAGGAATACATATATTAAACATTCTTGATACTCAAACACTTATGCTTTTACATTGTTGATAATACTAACAGCATTGTAATACAGATGTGGTGAAAATTATGGCTACTTTAAACTGTGCAGAGTTTGTTTACAGTAATTTATACTGTCAAAGCCAACAAAACGCGAATGTAAGTGAAATGCAGTGAAAGTTGATAATGAGGTGAGATTTAAATGGAGTACTCATATAAAAACCTAATATGGACTTAATATTGCTTGAATTTATTGCCCATTGACTTCATGGTATTTATGTTATGTGTCGGAAAACATGTCTGGTTCTTTTTTTCTGTATTTTGACTGTATTAACACCTCATTTTAAAATGGATCTTCCTCTAAAACTCGAACATAGCTATTCCAGTATTTTAATTTAATAAATGGATCTTGTAAAATACTCTCTTTCACTTGAGATCCATTAACTTGGATTATCATTTCATAGGTTACGTCGTGTTAAAGCAGTAATAATTTCTGCATTATAGTCTCCGTTATTGTTATCAGGGAGTATGAATACCATCATTTAAGCAGACCACCAGTGCACATTGTTTTTATTAGTTTTGCACGTAGTGGCATAATCGTGGCAGGAAAATATCAGCTTCAATAAGAGCCTTATCCCCCACCCTACATAAGAGTGACCGATGAGATCATTGCCATTCCATATTCATGAACATAAACGCTCTGAACCGCGTAGTTCAAGAAAAAATATATATATTTCCTTTATGTAAAAATAGGTGTAGGAAAATGTTCTCCTACTATAGAAGCCATAAAAAAAAACGAGTATCTCTACTGATCCTTGACAACTATTGTGGGAGGAGCCTTCTCCCTAGTTTTAATGATATTGTTGGATCCAGTGAACTCCACACATATCAGCCCTCTCTGCAAATAATGAGCACAAGATTTATTATTGTGTTAAGGTACTTATAATGAGCAGCATTAGCTACGGTAGATTATCACAGTGGATAATCAGTTACTTATGTACTTTGCTGTACCTTGTATTTCATTGCTTTCTTCAAGTTGCTTGTGCAAGCAAACCCAAGTGATGCTTAAGACATCCAAAAGAGTCCATGAAATAAAAGTAACATACGAGATTTTCATAAGTCAGATTATACAATCATATTGGTGCAACTTTACTTTCTTATTGGATATTAGATTTAATTAACCCTCCTGAGGTGCACCTACAGTTTTCCATTATACTCAGGTACATCTCGGTCTGTCAGACCCAGTATAATAAAAATGCTGTAGCGTCACACTTGTTTCATATAATTCCTGAATATCCTACAATGTATTACGTCTTATTAATCATAAAATTATGCAGATAAGTTTTGATTCACTTAACTCTGCATATTTAAAAAAAAAAAAAATGAAAACTTCAACACAAATAAGTTTTTTTTTTCAGTAGCCATACAAGAAAACAAAGAACAATATGAGCTTAGCACTTGTGTCACAACTTGAGGGATAGAGGTCCTTCATGATGGGCATAGTGGATCCCACACAGCATAAAAACAACCTGCAAACTAGGGGAGACAAAATCTCCCCCTTCCTCAGGTACACCTAGGTCTCACAGACCCGACATTTAATTCTGAGTGATATAATACAGAAACATAGAGACACGAAAGTAACCCCCCTTCACCCTGTATGGGCACAAAAAGTTAGGAAGCTTTTGAGAGGAATAGGGATCCAAGGCATCTATAAGTTACAGAACTATAGCATCGAAAAAATCGACCAGGTCTGTCAAACCCAGGTGTACCTGAGTAGGGTTAAGGAGGGAGACGTTGTGTAAAGAGTACAGATGTGCTATTTTATTTTTATTGAAGCCAAGATTAGAGTTCGACTCTTCACAGCTTAAGAAGCAGTGATATCAAAATGCCACATTTTCACATACAAACGGGACTTCTATACTAAGACTTCATACTTAAAACTCAGGACCTAAAGCATCACAGGTATGTTACTTAAACCTCTCGCTTCCCATAGGTAAGTTTTTTCAACATAGGAGCTCAAGATCATTCATACAGGAGGGGCTACAATCTCTTGAACACACGGCACGGTGGTGTCTACTTTATCACTTTACCTAAATACGATATTATTAAACGTGAAAGACCCTCTGTGGAGAAGGAGTTAAGAGGTTCGTTTCAGTTCTTCTACTGCGTACATAGCCTAGTCTTCTTATACTCAACGCAAAAACATATACCAGTCGAATTCAATCTATGTTCATCTGTTTTTCAGGCTTGGCCCGTGCCGTACTTGGATGATAAACTCTTAAGACATGCCGTATCAGCCTACCTCATCTTGATAGTAATGCTCACCCAAACCCGGCCAAATTACAAGTCCCATTCCTTCAGCTTATTGAATGCCAGATATCCAATTGAGTTGAAATATATGATGATCTATACGTCGCACCTTCCTCTCTTCTCTTCTTCCTCTCTTTTCTTCCTCTCCTCTCTTCCTCTTTTCTTCCTTCATTATATTTCTCTTCCCTCTTTTCTTCCTTCTCTTTCAACTTGCCTTTCCTGCTTACCTTCTCTTCCTTCCATTCTTTCCTCTTGTTTCCATCCCTTCCTTCACTTACTCCCTTCCCTTCTTCCTTTCATTTTTCCCCTTTTCTCATGTCTTCCTTGATCATCATCTCTTCCTCTCTTACCGTTCCTCCTTTTTGTTCTCTTTGTTTCCCCTCTTTTCCTCCTTCCTTCCCTTCCTTGTTTGGCTCTCATCTTCCTTCATAATATCTCTTCCTCGCACTTCTCTTTCTCTATAATCGCCTTCTTTTATCTCCTGTATATCCTTCCTTCCCTTCCTTTCTTCATTTCTCCTATTTTCTCCTGTCTGCCACTCTTTTCTCTTTTCATTATGTTTTTCTCCCCTCTTTTCGTCCTCATCTTTCTCCTCGTCTTTCCCCTTATCTTCTCTTCCTTTCTACCTTTCTTCTTCTTTTCATCCTTCCTTCCCTTCCTGTCTTCCTTTCTCCTGCTTCCTTTCGTCGTCCCTAATCTTCTCTTATTTCTTCTTTTCCCTTCTCTTCCCTTTGTCCCCCTGTCTCTCCACTCATCTTCCTTTTTTGTCTCCCCTCCCCTCTCTTCTTTTCCCCCCTCTTTCCTCCACTACTTTCCTCTTTATGCTCTCTCACTTTCCCTCATTCTCTCTTCTCTCTTTTTACTGTTTTATCTTCGTTTTCTCTCCTCCTTCTCCTTTTCCACTTCCTGTTTTACCTCCCTCTTCTTCCTCCCTTTCTCCCCTACCTCTCCTCTCTCCCTCATTTACCTCCTATCTCCCCTCCTGGAGGGTTTGGAGGCGGGGGGAGCCTTCATGCTTTACTATCCTTATCCTTCAGCATGTAGAGTTAGATCTTGTAGTCATAGTCTACTCTGTAACAAACAGCCTCGAAAGGACCATAAGGTCTGTTGCTGTTTGCTTTCCTATGTACTCCTATTTACTCCTATGTACTCTCCCCACCCTCTCTTCCCTCCCTCTCTCTCCTCTCCCCTCCCTCTCTCTCCTCTCCCCTCCCTCTCTCTCCTCTCCCTCTTCCCTTCCTCTTTCCCCTCCCTCTTTTCCTTTCCTCTCCTCCGTCCCCCTCTTCACCTTCTTCTGTTCCTTACCTTCAGTCTCCTCTCTCTCTCCCATCTCTCTCTTCACCCATTTTTTTTTATTTTCTCCCTTGTTCCTTCATTCTCTCTTTTTCCTCTCTTTCTTCCCTTCCTATTTTCCTTCCTTTCTCCCCTTCATATCTTCCTTAATCTTTCGCCTTCTCATCCCTCCTCTCTATCCTTCTTCTCCTTCCTCCCCTCTTTTCCCTTCCTCCCTCGCTCTTCCCACTCGCTCTTATCCCTCCCTTTATTCGCTTCCACCGCTTTTCCATCCCTTTCTTCCATTCCATATTCCTTTCCTCTTCCCCTACTGTCTTCCTTTTCTCTTCTTTCTTTCTTCACCTGGCTTCCTCTTTTTCTCTACCTCTCTTGACATTCCTCTTTTTGTCTCCTTCATCAAGATTAAGGTATTCCACTGCGATTATCAAACTTAAATATGTTATTCACACTAACTACAGACGACTGTATTCACTGATGGGAAAGAGCAACAAAGGATTTACAAACTTGTTTGGTTCAGCTGTTTTATCCTGGTTGCCCCTTGACGACTTTATTCTTCATCTAAGAGAAATCTCACACTATCAAAGAGTTAAATGCAGTTTTGTGAGGATTGTTCTGTTATTATAGTCTAGTTCTGTTAAACCATGGTGATTGTATTTGTCACAGACCAACCAGTACGGAGTCAGACGATTTAATAGCACTATGTTATAAAAATATGCCTTGCGGTGTAGGTTAATCATTCTACTCTAGCTAACTCCGGACTAATATATTCATCACAACGAAAACCTATACTCAGATTTTAGCTCTATCAACCAGAATGCGACATAGTGCTTTTACTCTTGCTGCTGTACAACTAAATACTAATCTCCAGTTAGAGAACATCTAATAAGTTGCGTAAAATCGGTTCGTTATAGGATGGATGAAATGAAAAGCCACTGTCGAATTGAGAAGGATAAATCACACCTTTTCATATGAAGAGGTCTTACGAGCCGAGATATAAAGGCCTGAGTTATCACAGGTTTTGATCAGTAGTGCAAAAACTGGCTGTCAAACACAAGACCCCCTCCCTTTTGTCCCCCATCCCTCTTTTGCCCTCCTCCCTTACCCATCCCATAGCCCCTCCCCCCCCCACTCCACTCAACCCATAGTCCTTTCCTCCCCCCTCCCTTCACCAAACGCATAGCCCTTTTCCTCCTCCTTCCCTCATCCACTTTACTCCTCCTTCCCTTAGCCTCATCCCTTCTTTCCTTCGCCCCCTCTCTTTAGACCCGTTCCCCTCTTAGTCCCCCTCCACCTTAGAGCCTCCACTCTCCCCTCATTTAGCCCTTTCCTCCCCTTTTCTAATCCCTCCATCCACCGTCTTCTTAGCCCCCTTCCCCCTCCCTTTCAGAGACTTCATTGTAATTACCACTCGGACAAAAGGCATGTTATCTTCTCTCTGGTTACGTGGTAATTATTCCCTTATTCAATTGATGGCCATCGGAGAGGAAAATTATCATCGAAACTTGCAAATGATAATGTGACGTTGGTAAGGATGGACCCGGGTGAGAAAGAAAAGAAGAGTGCATTGGTTGCGAATAGCGAATGATTCCGATGTGAGAGAGGAGAGGAAAAGTGCACTGGCTGGGAAAAGCGACCAATTCTCCAGTGGGGAAGGAGAGGACAAGTGCGTTTGTTGGGAACAACGGATGGTTTTGATGCTGGAAAAGGAAAGGGAAAACGCACTGATCGGGAACTGCGAATGGATCTAATATGGGAAAAGAAAGGAAAAGTGCGTTGGTGGAGAATAATAAGTAATTCAGATCTGGGAAAAGGAGGGAAAAGTGCGTTGGTCGGGACCAACGAATGATTCTGCTGTGGGAAAGCGAAGGGGACTTTGGTCGGGAAAGGAGTACGAATGGATCAGATGTTCGTCGGGAGTGGTAAACAGTACGCTAATAGGAAAGGAAGATTTGAAGTTGATCGGGAATGGTGGGAAAGGAAAGTTTGAACGTTGTGTTCGGCTCTGGGGTAGGGGTGGAAATGATGGAAGGGAATCTTTAAGAGAACGGAGTTTTTAATAGATATGTAGACTTTACTTGTGCCAGAGATGGGAGAGAGAATTCAAGTAGTCAATAATTACACAGAAAGACGTTGTACGGAAAATTAGTATGGAAGTGAAACTGGGATGTAAAAAATGTAATGGGTGTGAGAGAGAGGTAATTTAAGGTTATAAAAGGAGTCGGATAATTTTAGAAGAGGTTTTAGAGGATAGGAATGATATATGGCTAGTGTGCAATATGATCATGAGTATACAGAAAAGAGAACGATCAGGAAATAGGAATGGTATGCTGTATTTAGGGATATGGAGGGAAATCTAGGGCGCTATATGGAAGAGAGAAGACGAGTTAGGAAAAGTCTCCAAGAAGGGCAAAAAAAGAAGTGGAAGGGGGGGGGAGGAGAAAGTATGGTGGAGAAGGCAAGAAAGATAGCGAAGGGGAGGACGTTGAGGGGCAATGAGGGGTGGATGTTGGAGTGGAGAAGGGGGAGGAGAAAATGCTACAAGGAACTGTGAAGAAGAAATAGGAAGGGTAAGAGGAGACGAAAGAGGGAACTGGTGTGAGTGAAGACAAAATGGAAGGATAAAGTTTTATATGGAAGACTGGAAATGGAATAGGAAGAAACAATAGGAGCAGTAAGATATGAAGGACGGAAGAGTAGGAAAGGAGGAAATGTGAGACGATAGGAAGAAATGGGAGAGGGAAGGCTCATGTTTTAGGGATGGGGATAGATTAGGGTCAATGTGGAAGGGTAAAGATGGAACAGGAAGAGGACTGCAAGGGGGTGAGAGAGAGGAACAGAGGGTGAAAAAGGGTAGGAAAGAGTGGGAATGACTAGGGAGGAGGCTTCAAAGATGGATTAGAGATAGGATGGATGAGAGAAAAGGGTACATAGAAAGCGGAAGGGGAGGTGTGGGATTGATGAAGAGAGGCAGGTGAGGGAGGGAAACTGATGTTGAAGGAGAAGAAAGGAAGTAAAAGGGGAGGGAAAAGGCGATGAAGGATAGGAGAAACGGGGCACAGAATGTAGGATGGAGAGGGAGGAGGAGGATGTGTGCAGGATGAAGAGAGATGAGAAGAGGAAGTGAAGGTGTTGGAGACTGTGAAGTATTAGATGCTGCATGAAAGAGGAAGGGTGAATTACAGGACGGAAAAGGGGGAGAAGGAAAGAACGGAGAGGATTTAAGTATGGTAGAGAGAGGTAGAAAGAAGGAGAGATTCAGATGCTGGGTAGGGAAAGTGATATGAGAAGGTGTTATATAAAAGAATGTTGATGAAATGGCATGGGAACTACAAAGATGAACAAGATAGACGAACAAAGGACGGAATGGAGCTGAGGAGAGAAGAGGAGGAGAAGGATAGTAGAGAGAGGCTGGGAAGGAAGGGGAATCAGATGTTAAAAAGTGATAAAATGCTGTATGGAAGAGCAGGAATTAATTGGTAAACGACTTTAAAAAAGGCGATCGAGGAGGGAAGAGGTAAGGATAGCATGCAGATGATAAGGAGGAGACAGGAAGTAGGACGTAAGCAGGATGAGGAGAGGTGGTAAAAGCAGCGTTCAGGTTTGGAAAAGTGATATATGCAAGAGGTAAAGTACATAGGAAAGGGATTGAGAAGGAAGTGGAGGAAAGAGTAGGTACGAGCGGAGAGCAGGCGATAGGAAAGAGAGAGAAGGGGAGAATGGGGAGAAGCGGAGGGAGGGGGGGTGGAGGCCGGAGGAATCAGATGTCGATGAAGAAGGATTAGGTGCGACATGGAGAGTGGAGATAATATGGGGAAGAACTCAGAGAAGGAGGAGGAGGGAAGCAGTAAGGGTGAGAAATACAGGGAGAGAGAGAAAGATAAGAGCAAGCTGGGGAGAGGTGGAGGGGGAGAGAAGGAGGCGGGGGACAAGGGGGAATCAAGTGCTGGGGACTAGCGGTGCCCTGTGAGTTAGTATCAAGTACTTCTTTTCGGAACGCCTTGGAACTTAATCCCTCTCGCACGCAACTGAGTCCTTGTTCTGATGGCTATATTTGGCACACCCGGGATCAGGGATTTATGCGAAGGTCCTTGAGTAATTGGCTTGTAATTTTCCCAGCGCTTAATCATTTCGGTAACGTGAATCGGATTAACTTTTGCAAACGTTCTGGGATAGAGGACATTCGTGTTAGGAAATTTTCTTTACCCTCGTCTAATATATTGCATTCTTGCTATCACCGAACGATTATGCCCAGCTCAAGAGGTTTTTTTTCGAACTGGTGAGGTTATACATGTAGTAGTTTTCGCTGCAAGAGGTCACCCTTAAGCTAGGTAAAATAATCTCAAGGTGGCCTGATTAAAGTGAAAAAATAAAAATATAAGATGTAAGACTGCAGGGATAAAGAGTTATAAGTCGCGGTGCTCGGTGCAAAATCCGAGCTTAGATTTTGGCTAACTACTACTACCTCTGTCAAACTTAATATGAGACTTAGATAAGAATTTACACCCGTTCAGGCGGTTTTGCTCTTGATCCTTGTTTTTCTCTCACCCATCGATAATATATTACCCATTATTTCATCTCACAGACTGATAACTTAATTTGAAAATCCTGATTGGTTACTGCCGGCGCCCCTCGATCTTATCACCCTGTCCTTGCCTAGTGACCTTGCCGGATTTCCCTTCTCAAGTCCTTGTCATTGCTGTGTCCGTGGCTAACTCGGTGTCCTTGGCTCTTCAGTTTTCCCTTAATCCTCGTAATAATAGACGCGCCTTTTGACCACGGACACTTTGTAACTCACCTCTCACCGGCGTCCAGTGTTCATTAGGCAGAACTGCTGGTATTAATCTTGGTGCTGATGTTCTCCCTCACTAAATGGCTGGATGTGGTGCGCGTGTGTTGGGGGGTAGGTTCTCCTGACA
The DNA here is from genome assembly GCA_018397915.1 of Birgus latro. Classification (NCBI taxonomy): domain Eukaryota; kingdom Metazoa; phylum Arthropoda; class Malacostraca; order Decapoda; family Coenobitidae; genus Birgus; species Birgus latro. The sequence continues at coordinate 22,241 of JAGKTI010003219.1, forward strand.
CCTGAAATCTTTGGTGTTCTCCTTGACTTCCCTCTTTTTGCTTCATCTGTGGTTTTCTCGTCTTTGTCCTCCTCATTTACTTTTCCATTTTCTTCATCTCTTCCTATTTTCATCGTTTTCGTTCTCCTCTTCTTCCTCACACTCCTCGTCCTCTTCCTCCTGCTCTTGCTTTACCCATAAAATTCCGTATCTCCTCTTCCTGCGTCCTCCCTTCCCACATGCATCACATTATCATCATCACCCACCTCAGTCCATAGTACTGTACCGTCATATATTCATACATTTTTTCCACCGCATCGCTGCCCCCAAGAAGATCTAGCCCTGCACTGGGCTTTAGTATGAACTATTACAGTTTAGTCTCTCATTTCTGACCCTTCTTCATCAGTCCCCTCTTAATTCCTTCGCCCCTCCACTACGTTCAGTTCCTCTATCTCTGTATTGTATTTCCTTCCTCGAAAGCGTAGATCTATGGTCATATTAAGTCAAAGCTCGGAAAAGAGACGAACCACAAATTTCTGACATCATAACTGAAGAATATGATGGACCTTCTCCCTCGTTGCTGACTGGATTATTTCAAACAGAAAGCATTACAACCATTTCCTTTCTTCACGTTTTTTTTTAAGAAGACGGTCATGAATTAGGAGCTTACCTACACCTTAACGCACTCGTTTTGATATTACGATCTTTTCCCTCCACTGTCCATCCTTGTGATTAAGCAGCAGTATACATTTCTAGCAGCGTGAATTAGGAAGTACTGTGAAAAAAGATAACATATTCCCCCGGTAATACGTTGTAAACTAGTGCTATGCGTTTTTGTTGACGACAGCACGACTGGTGTTTAAAGTCTGGCTGAAGCTCTGTTATTATTATTATTATCATTATTATTATTATTATTATTTATTACTATTATTATTATTATTATTATTATTATCATCATCATCATTACTATTATTATTAGTGTTGTATGAGGTATGGAGTAGCAGTCGCCCACCTGGTTGTTTGGGGACGGAGAGTTAAACTTGGCTGATCTTGTACAGAGATGAGTATACAACAGATCCTTTTATTATTATTATTGTTGTTGTTATTATTATTATTATTAACTCCAAACTGCTAAACCCCGATAATGTCTCGTGTATTTCATTATTGATACCAACAGAAAATTTAATTCAAATTTGGGGAAATTTTTAGAACAGGAGGGGTTAGTTACAGCCACGATTAACCCGTTGTTTTCCAAAGGTCCTTCCGTAATTATATTAGATCATCTGGCAGTTGCAGGAATGAACTGAAAAAACGACCTCTTAGTAAAGACATTTTTGTTCCATTCCTACCTTTGTTTCTGATTAAGCAGTTCCATTAGTTTATATAACAACACATCCCTCACTGGCAACGAGGACTGCTTGTACCTTGAGTGGACGTGGAGAGTAAGCCAACTCTGGCCTATATTTATGATGCACTTAAAACTGGCTCTTAAGCTGGGGAGCCTCGTCATTAGTAACATAAATAACTGGTGGTTTGCTATATCTCACTGTGGATTATTCCAAACTACCTTACACTTGCAGGTTAGGATGTCATCATCATCATCATCATCATCATCATCATCATCATCATCATCATCATCTCCGCGTATTCCCAGTAATGCACCAACTGAAAGTGCTCCAGAAACGGAACAGGAAAGCTCATTTTTAGGAGAACTACCTTACCAGTACTAGGTGGTTATACAGTAGTCCATGCATCCGTCCACTCTTTAATCAAGCTTTTGTAGTCCTCGACTCCATCTACTTGGTCTTGTGTCTTAAAAAAATGTTTATATTGTTCATGAGGTTAAAGACCATTTTGTTGACTGTCAAGTTTGAAAAAAAAAAAAAAAAAAGAGGTATCACCATCGTTACTTTTTTCATCGTACATACTTCACTCTTTAACTTCGATTACTCGTCAGTTATTTTATTTTAGCATCCTCACCACTCCTCTTCACACATTTACTCACCATAGCCATGATGATATATAGTTTACTTAATATTCCTTCATTGACTGGTGTGTTCCTATCCATTCCCAGCAGCAGAACATCTCGTTTATACATCTACTCTTGATTTCAGATTAACGCCATTCATTTTTATATGCTGTACGGTACTGTAAAAACAACTGCTTAATCGCTTCTATCTGGTGACATATTTCATGATTTATTCTTGCTGCTACGAGACGACTTTATTTGGGTCAAGAGGAACTTTTGGAGCTGGAATTGTTCTACAAATCATTCGTTAACCTCTCCTCTGCAAGATACCTTCCCCAGAACAGATACAATCTCCTAATGACAGGAAAAATAAAGAGGATTGCCTTCTGCGAGTGGGGGATTAAATGACTGAAATTAGTCCCACTTTTATTTTCGGTGTCATTAATGGAGTCTGATCAGATCATAACGTCAAAGGTATGAGTGGCACTGTTAAATTAGGAAGAATAATAGAAATACGTCGTCGGAGTGAACGGCTAATGATTTTTTTTTCTATTTTTTTTTTTGCGAAGTCCTGCCGGGTCACATAGTCAATGGTATTACTGGAATTGCTGGTTCCAGTGAGTGAACCGAGATAATATGTTTAGCAGCCGGAACGCCGACGGGGACGTAGCTGTGTCGAGAAGGGGACATTATTCCATACTTATCACTCTTAGCCACCAAGGACTCTTCTCGGTTTGGTAAAATCGTCTGACTCTGACTGGTAGAGAATACTGGAGTTGTCATGACCAGAAGAGAGTTAACGGACACTGTTTTAAAATTCTTAGACTCTGACGACTCATTTTCATCGGAATTAATTCGTCTTGCATTTGTGGGAACAGAATACTGACTGTCCCGACCATGAGAGAGTAGTGAAGAGCCCCAACCAAACGTGTCCGTCCACTGTCATTTTACAATACTCGTATATTCAGATAATCACAAAAGAAAAAAATGTCCCAAGATATTCCTAACTTAGATCGAATTAGTATTCAGAAATTACACAAAACATCAGGTAGAGATCTCGTGAGAACTCGTCACGAATTTGTCAAGCATGGTAAAACTTGCCTGCCAGAAATGCAGGGTACAGGTCAAAGGTCAGCATCAGATTGGCCAGTTTAGCATGAACCATCACTCACACGGCACTGAGGAGATAAAGAGGAAGCCACAGAACAGTTATCTCTACCCTCGTACCAGTGTGCGTGAAATAACTTTCCTCACTGCTATCTAAGCACCAGGAAGCGCAGTGACGATTGATAAACATCTCCAATGAGATTGTTGTACCCTGACTGGCAGTAGGGTACATTGCATGAAGTATGTGGTTGATAAAAGTCCATGCATACTTGAATATATGTAGAGGGGAAAGATCGATAACCAGCTTTGAAATAATGAGTTTCTTCAAATATTTCCATGAAACCGATTATGCGTATCCATACTCAACCTATCTGTAAAGAAATGCTGTTGTTTCTCACATTTGGAGACAGATTGAAATTGTCAGTACAAACTTTACAGATATTGATGTCAACTTATTAAGTCATCATGCTGCTTTTTTTTTATTTCATTAAAAAAAAAATAAACTGAGTGTCGCTTGACTCAGTAGAAATTCAGCGGCTCGGCTTTGTGTGCCGGAATATACCATATATATGCTAAAAAGAGATGCATATCACTTGCATGTTCTCCCTCATCTTTTCTTTCATTATTCAGTTACATCTTTGCTGAAGTACTAGGAGTAGTTACAACAAAGACAAGTCTCTGAGATACAGAGAAAAGAACACAAGAACAGCTGTAGCTAGTGAGACTAGATTAGCATCTGAGTCGCAATATCATGAAAAAATAACGGAATAGATGAATATTATGCACCACTTATTACAACTAAGTTGGTTTATCGGGCCTTATGAACCATTGTCAGATAATTTAGTAGTTGAGGAGGTGCATGATTAGTGTAACTGATAAAACGAGAGCAGGAAATTTAGCTTAGAAACGAAGTTACAGCACACAAAGAGGGAAAGTTTATCCGAGCAATCGAAACAACTCTCCCGCCACTCTTCCTATATCTTTTCTTCTTTTTGCTCTTCAGTATCCATTACACTCCCTCCCTCTTCTTCCCCTCCTTCTCCCCTTTGTCCTACACCAAGTCTTCCATCTGTCCTCTCCATAATCCCTTTTTACCCCTCTTATTCCTTCAGTTCATTTCTCCCTTCGACTTCCCAGCTTCATCTTCCCTTCTCACACTTTGCTCACTCACCTTCCCACACTTGTTTGCTTCACCTCCCCTTTCTACTATTATCCCTTCCACTCTTACTCCTTCCACCTCTTAATCCCATTCCTCCCCCTCTCCACCTCATCCAGTGATAGTTATTATATTCATCCCACCTGTCCATCAAACTACTTTCCTTCTTCCAATCCATCTCTACCTCCACCATCCACTCCTTATTTCACTACTACTTCTCTCTACATCCCTTTCACATATGCTTCTCTGCATCTCCTCCAAGTTCCTTCACCTCTTTCTCTCTCTCCACCTTCCCTCTCTCTCCACCTCCCGTTCCTCAGCAGTTCTTCCTCTTACAGACACCCACCACTCCAGCCCTCCTCTCTTACGTCATATTTTTTTTCCCTTTTTCTTTTTCCGTTTTTCTTTCCTGCCACTTCTATTCTTCTTTCCTTCAAGCTCACTTTTCCACTCTCCTCCCTCTCCACTAATGCTTCCTTCACATCCCGTAGTTCCCACACCCATACTTCCAACTCTTATTCACCAAAAATCCTTCTTCCTTACACAACCCACCCATAGTTCCGAAGCATTTTCTTTTTTCCTTGTTTTAGCCTCCTTTTCACAATTATTTCCTTCCTCTTTCACCGCTCGCTCTTGCTTCCCGTTTCAACTCCTCTTCTCTACCTCATATTCCTACATATTTTTTCCCACTTCTCATCCGTTTCCACACAGAACCTTCTGATCTCTTTCCTTTCTTGTTCCCTTCGCCTTCCCCTTCCACTCCATCTTTTCTCCATGTTTTCCAGTTCCTACATCCTTGCTTTCACCTCACCTCCCTCTCCTGTTGAAAAGCTCTGCTCTTTCACTCAGCCCACCCACAACTTTAGCCTTGAGGAGCACAAGCAAAACTTAAACAATTCCCTCCCTCTCTTGCACCCTGGAATAGAACCAAGGCTGAGCAGAAATCAAGATGCAAGGGCGTCGTCAGCAATCCAGGCTGCAGCAGTACTGTGATGAAGATGAATATAACGGGAGGTTCGGCCACGCGATCCTCCACTCAGACCGCCTTTCCCTTGTCCTCCTTGCCATTCGTCCTCGTCATTGGGGCTGTTCCAGGGCTTTTCAGTACCATGGATATATACTGCAGAGATTATTATAATGGTGATGAAGATTGTAGGAGTATAATGTGCCTGTAATGGGATTACTGAAAAGCGCTCAACCACTTAACAGAGCTGCCTTGGTGGTATTGAGCTGTAGGTGCTGTATTTGCTAGCATAGCTAATTGTTGCTTACGAAGCCACTTTTTCCACCTCATAAATTACTTCTCCCATCGAACAATATCATGCATACATAACTCTTTGCAAGGCAGTGATCTTCCTGGGGCCATAACCATGATACAGCATTAACTGACATTTTATTCTAAACAGGAGTCAAGCTTCCTAATTGGCCTAAGTAAAAAAATTAACTGTGTCATTTCATAAAGTATTCTTCATCAAAAATTATGGTCTTTTCATTTATTACTCATTTTTTCTTTACAGTGATAGAGACTTCAGGCATTTCTGGCAGGATCCTCCACCTATCCCCTGACGTGCCCTGACATCACCGATCGTCTCTACATATTGAGTTGTCATTATTACAGGTAAGATATTTAAGTAGGTTATTTTCACTAGTTTGCCAATTCATCCGAGTTAAGAATAAGTTTTTTGAGATTATCACGTTATTAGAGTTATGGAGAGATTCATTCATTCATTCATTATCCAATCCTACGTTGCCTTACGAGGAGCGTAGGAGCACGGGGCTAGGCAAGTTGGTTCTGACATTTAAGATGAGAGTGACCGGCCTCACTCATCCCTGAATGGCATTACATGACCAGTAAACCCCAACCACCCGTTGGATATAAACCTTCACCGGCTCAATCCGATTGGAGCGCCGCAATTACCGATTAAACCACCAGGTGCCAAAATTTGGTTATATGATTACCACCAAGCGTAGTAAATGGTTTCCTGGTGTACAGGAAACCATTTGGCTAGTCACTCAGTGTAGAGTCACTCACAGGCAGGAGGAAGAGGAAAGAATGAAGGAAAGAAAGATAGAAGAGGGAGTGTAAAGTCACCTGTAGGCAGAAGGACGAGGAAAGAATGAAGGAAAAAAGACAGAAGAGGATGAAAGGAAAGAAGGAGACATCAGAGAGCGGCACTACATCGAGTGAGTGGATGGTGAGTGTATGTCCTTTTATTTTTTAGCATGAGTAATGAGGAAATTGAGATCAGTAAATCAAAAGTCAGGATGGATTCGGATGCGATATGAGGGTAAATATATACTCCTTCAGTGCTTTTCTTAGCCGAGGGTGCAACATTCACTGTCTGTGGTGTATTGTTATCCCATGCTGCACTGAGTTCCTATGGGCTAAGAGAAATGGTAAGTTAGTAGTTAGAATAATATACAGTATTGCGTCTTTAAGCCTTGCCAGAATGTTAATTGTGGTATTTCTTTTATTATCTTGGTACTTTTTGCTTCTCCTGGTTATTGTAAAGTGGTCACGAATCAGCTGAAGCGAATTCCGAAAGAGATAATTGCCAATTAATGGGTTAAACGAGGCATCGTACCTGTTCAACAGAACTGCATCCAAGTTCCCCATTGTTGAGTTTTGCACTTATTTCTTTCATTCACTTGTTACAAGCGAGCGAGCGCAGCTAGTGAAGCAAGCAAGCGTAACGAAATGATGTGTACTCTACGTTCTTTCGAGAAATGAACGTCCCGACACGACCCGGCCAGGCACGAAAAGGACACGGCTCGACCGCGGTTGTTTTTCAGAGGCTAATAACTTTTCAACTATGTGAGGTAAAAAGATTTTTGCAGCAGGTAGTGGATACATTCAATAAATTTTGTTTTTAGCAATATAGTTACTCCTGAGACCAAAGAAATCCCTTGGAATCCCAGCTTTCCAAGGGACTTTACCTAGGGCTTCATTTGACATGCTCC
>JAGKTI010003219.1:44415-59406 GCA_018397915.1 Birgus latro
AAACTATAGAGCCATGCTCTGAATGATTAATGAATAAGTATTAATTGCATTATCACTATGAAGAATTTTTGTACTCAGTGAGTGTTTCAACTGTAAAGCAATTATTTCAAATAGTATCATAGTTAAAGACTTTAGGGAGTTAAACATCATATACACCTTTGGCTTCAGACGTGCACTCCCTTCTCACCGATCTCATCAGGCACTGCTCTGAAATCACCTTGGTGCTTCGTAAGTAATATGATCACTAGAATGGAGATAGTTCGGGCAGGGACCGGTTTCATATGATATATTTTATGGAAAACATGCAATCATTAAAAAATCGCATGAATTGGTAGGAATACATTATTTTCAAGCCATAATTTATGAGAATGTATGATCCCAGTTCAGTAAGGGTGCTTATGTGTTTCGTGTCAGTCACAGTGTTGAGGTTCACATGAGTGAGCTCCTTCGTTATCATGAACCATTATCCAACTTGTATATCAGCACTGTCCGATCGCCTGGTCTTTCTCCAACCTTGGCTTCGACCCTCCTCCAGCCAGGGGGGTAAAGAAAATAGGGATCGTGACAGTACATGTATTTGGTAATATTTAGAAAATTCAGTTTATATAATGAATAATCAAAATTAGCTGAAGTGAAATTAAAAATAGTGTCAATTGCCAATTCAGCTTTGATATAGCAACAGGTCCAACCCTTGTTGCAGAAGTTTGTGAGATGGTAACCAGGAAAACAAAATGGGGATATGTCAGTAGAGGGAGAGATTTGGGTTTCTGTGAGGAACAGGGCTAGAGGGGATATAGACTGGAGGAAAAAATGAACGGAATTCAGATTGGTACTAAGACCAAGGATATAAGTGAAATACAAGGAAAAACCTGCGCTTCTTAGCTGACGAGCATGAACAGTGTGCAGTGTTTGCAACAAACACTGTCAGCATAGTCGCTAGATTGAGACCAAGAGGATCCTGTGCCGCCAGCCCTACCTTGCAGGTGGTGGCAATCCGAGATGCCACCGAATTTGCTGATGATAATGCAGTAGCCATTACTCTGGGACGATGGAAATAGGTGTATTATCTAATGTGCATGTAGACAGTTGGAGGCAAAGGTATTACGAGAGTATGCTGGCCCACTCTCTGTGGTAATGAAAACAATGAAAATGTTCAGCAAAAGAAGATGGTTAGAAACAGGTCCTGAGGATTGGTGAAACAAGAGCTGAAATTCTCCCTGTCACCAGCTTGCCATCCATCTCGAGAGTACCGCCCTGTTTGACTGGTGCTACACTCTGCTCCCTAATAGGTAGAGATCTCACCAATAGATTGACAGATATCTGCATATTTTGGAAGCATAAGAAATAATGCAAGAGCGAGCATAGTAAGAGAGGTTATTACGGAAAAAAGAATAGCATGTATGTGCAAAGAAAAAAACAAAGCGAAAGGTATTAGTTACGCTCTAGGAAATCATAAGATCTGCTTTTATCTTAGCCTAATATTAGGGGTGTTCCAATGAATGTTTTTAGCAATAGTTTGTTATTAATAGTACCAATTAAACTGATGAACAGTGTACTGCAATAAAGTCATATCAAATGCATTCTCGCACGCCTAAGGACATTTTTTTTTTTTGTGAATACTTATATTACACCTTGATATTTCCTTGTATCTTATGATGCTTTTGTCTGCATAGTATTGCCCTGCTACATTAACCCATTGGCTCCCAGAGTTCCTGGGCGAGGGATTGTGCTGGGAGGGTACTAACCGTACCGCCCTCCGCCTATTGGCTCAGAGTCGCGAAGCTCATTAGGTCCCTACCCTGGCGTTCCTTGCTTTATTAGCTTTTGAAAATTCCCAGTTCCGTCCTATATTGAGGATACTGGGCTCAAATGGGTTAAGCGAATAAATAGGCAGATATATATATATATTATAACTAGAAGGTGTTTCGTGGCCTCCTTGTTGTAAGTGACTGGTCTTTGGATATTTTTTAGCATTCCGTTACGTGATGAACTTTTACAGGAGCGCGTTAATCACTCTAATATCTACTGGCAAATGTTTGACTTTATCAGTGTACATCTTTGTCTGGAAGAAATCTTTTATCTGTTCTCATACAGTAGGAGGTGACTCGTTCTAACATCATACGGGAATTTTCTAATAGATAAATATATTAAGTGCACTTGATCATCCTTGGAAGGGAAGCATACGTATTCGTCATCTTAAATACCAAACGTGTTTTGAAAGGTCTTATCCGAGCCAAATTATCAGAGAAGCTCATGACGGTGTGTCGATTATTGTGGTAAAGTAAAACTGAATTATCCGATGTCGTGAAGGCAGTCGCTATCCTTCAGCACGTCAGGGGCTGAGAGTAATTATATGTATGTTGTCTTTAATGCTTGTGTGGTGTAGCTGAGTGAAAGAGAGGGTGGATGGTTTTGAGATAATGTGTGGAGACCTACAAGGAAAGTTGATGAGCAGAATGAATCTGGCGTTATAATTGCTTTAATGATGTATATGCAGCACTTGTCACTCACCATTTTTTGTTGTTCATTATTATCATCATCAGCATTGGCTTCCTCACAGTCTTCGTCGTAATATTAGTAGTAATAGTAGTAGTAGTAGTAGTAGTTGTATTTATTAGTAGTAGTAGTTGTATTGCTGTTACTGTTATTATTGGTTTTGTTGTTTTTGTTTTTTAATCGTTTTCTTCCTCTTGATCATCTCATTAAATCCCACCTTTCCTTGTATACTGGGTTGGTAGGATCTCGTTACTTGGTGACGAAAATATACAACTACTGGATACCTGGAAATTTTGAACAGAGAACCTAATGAACCGAACCGCACACTCATTTACCTCTTCAGTCAGCGGACATTAATACGGGTTTGTTTTAGCTGCTGCCAAGCAATTATAATTTAAAAAAGAACACCCCCTTATTAATTTTGTATCGCCATTGTCTAACCTGTCCAATTATAAAAATAGCTACAGAGCTAAAAACTGTCGGAAGTTACCAAGATAAAATTAGAATAAAATCATCTTGTTGAAAAGATTAACCACTTCACAACCTTAAAAGAACCATCTTTGTCTCAAAATTAATGGTATGTAGGTGGCTACTATTTAGTACAGAAGTAGTCATGGTAGAGAAGGGATTAACCGGTTTGTTTCGATAACGTGTTTTTCAGATAATTTGGACTAGACTCAGGCGATTCAGTATAGCTTTTAGGCTTGGAGGTGGTGGAGTTAGATTTAGTATTCATCAACCCCTTCAGAAACAAGAGGACTGGGCTAGCTGACTACGGGCTAAAATGAAAAGAACGCCAGCTCACTGAAAGGACTATTAATGACTGGTTTCACTCTTTCATTGCGCTATATCTTTCTAACCTTAACAAAATCATCTGTGGGTAGCTAGGGGAAAAAAAAAAAAGATGCCATCTGAATTTTTCAGTATATTCCTGCTATTTCCACGCGTTTTTAGCCAGCGTACGACAGACCTCTAAAAATGAAGGAATTAAGGAGGTCATATCCGATCCCTCCTGTTCTAAACGTCCCTTCGTTGCTGGACAAATTTGCCTGGAGGTAGCAAGAGCAAAAAATAAAAATTGTCATTATGGTGAAAGCGCTAACCACCCATACAAATCCTCTCCTAGGCACATATTGATCATAAAACTCACTAACCGCAAATCTGAAGTGAAAAGAATATATACGAGTATTACCGTAATCAACTAGACAGCTGGATGAAGGTTAAAATTATTGTCGATAAAAAGGGTATTATATTAAGTTGCCTTTACTTAATACACTTGATAACCAGCAAATAAGAACTAGCTCCGATCTGTCTCGTGTTCCCCCTCCTCCACAATCACCCTTCTACTATCAGTCCCACACCAACCCCCCCCCATCAACTCACCTCCTCTCAACCATGCTTCCCCTCACCTTCCTTCCTCTTTTACCCTCCCCTCCCTTCCCGTCCTCTCATCCCTTCCCTCATTTCCCCTCTCCCCCTCAGTCACCTCACGCTTCTTCCCTCCCTTCTCCTAACTCCAATTAACACCCTCTCCCATGATCTCAGTTCCCCTCACTCACTTCTCTTTCTCTAACCTTACTTCCCTCTCCTCTCCCACCTCCTCAACTTCTCCCCACCTCCCCTCTCTTCTTTCTACCTCCCCTCCCTCTCCATCTCCTTCTTCACCTCACCTCCGCCCAGCTGTTGTTCCTTAGGGTTGGTACGGTACGCATGTAATCCCTTCGCTACCGTGAAGTTTCGTCTGTTTTAGTCCTTCTACTCACTGAAAGAAAAAAATGTATTATATTTAGCTCAGAGTACTTTCATGCTAAAGAGGTTAGTAAAATTTCCATTATTCCCTTGCATACGATAACGTCTGCTTATTTGTATGCGATTCATACCACCGCCTGACAACAAAATTTTTTATTACCGCCAAACTTGTGGCCATCCACGTGCCATGGCTCCTCACAATAGTCCAGTCATTTCTTTTGCAGATTTCCATCTGCTGCCTGGCGATCTCCTAAAATATATACATGCAGACTGTATCTCTTTATCTGCGTATCTTTCCAATCCATACCCCTGATTTGAGTCGGCTCAGTACGTTTAACCCCTTCCCTTAGTGAATTCCTCCTCGAGCTTACCAAAGTTGCCTGGTGGTTTCAAGAATCAGACTGAAATATCAACATTGTAGTGAAGTTTCCTTCTTCCCCCTTTAGTACATAATTATACATCATTTTCTCCCCTTTTGCTCTTCTTAATATATATATCAGATTCAGCTCATTTTACTACCCAACTCATAATACAGTCCCCTTTAACTCCTTCCATACCACGGTGCACACCTATGCTTAATAAAACCGTCCAGTAGGAGCAAGAACACATTAAAACATCAGTAAGGGTTGAGGAGATACAAAAAACACATAGGAATATTTAGGTATAATTTGGAAAGAGCATTGATGAGGAAGAGATGCTGGAAAATCCCCTGTGACAACGAGAATACGGCTCGTTATCCCATACCTTTGGCCACAGTTCTTACCCGTCCCAACTAATCGGTTTGATAATATTCTGATTACTTCTCAGAATGTCTCGGACTGCTTGAAAAACTGAGGCACACTATGAACCCGTTCAGCTTTGTGATGTAATTTTTATTTTTTGTGTTATATTAATTAGCTTAGGACCTTTTGTAATGAGCGGCTGATGAGCCATATCAAACCCCAACGGTTGGGAAAGTTTCCTGTCAGCTCAGTAAAGTCATACGGTGGCAGCAAGAATAAGACAAAAAGCTCGTCATTGTGTGGAAGAGGTTAATACCAGTATATTCTTGTAATATTATTAGTTTTCAAAAAAACAAGTGGATATCAAATACTAATTATAGTGCCATGAACAGATAGCAAGAGAAATAGTAGGATGTAGGTCTCGGATGGAATTTTAATTGAGGATGGAAACGATAACACTAAGTTAAATTCCTGTATAAAAGAAGCTCAGTAAACAGAGGGTAGTCAAGTAAGCCTGCTGGGTGACTGGTATATTGTGTATAAGTAGCCATCAAGGAAACCAACCATGCAATAAGGAGGCGGACGGGAATAGCCTTTAATAAATAGTGAGGAAAAACGCCTAGTCAACTAAAAATACTCGTACAACCTAATAGTTTCTATTATGGCAGGAAAAAGGGAGCTAAAAATAACCTGGAATGTCTTATCAAAACCTGAGCAAGACGAGGATAAAAATAACGAGTACGCTGTATATAGGTATCTGTTGGCTGACGTTGCACCTTGTGGGGGGATGACCTCTAAGAATGGATATCTTGGTATGTCTTTTTTTTTCATTCTTTGGACACAACATTTACGAAAATGGAGGGTGACAAATTTTCCGACCGTTTTTAAGGGGTCACATGACCCTTCAATGATCTTGACCTTAATTTCACTAAAACGATGCAGAAATTGACACATGTTTGGTTACGCCAGGACATATTGAGATGATTTAAGAATTTGAACCGATAATGTTTAGGACACCCAATCAGTTCAGACAGATCACACCCTACGGTCAAGGTCAAATGCGTTTAAATATAAGCGCATGCTGAGACGAAAATGGTCTAAACTCAAATTGCAGATTTGTTTTTATTTTCATATCACTTAAGATAATATTGTAAAGAACTCTTGATAACTGTTTTCATCCCCTACAAAGGTGTCACTTGACACCTAATGATTTTCATTTTACCACTGATATTCAGATATGAACTTATCTACTCACTGATAGTGCATATAATATAGAATCGATATAAGGTTGTCACATATACTCCTCCTCCTCCTCCTCCTGCTGCTTCTTTATCTTCTTACTGCACCTGTACAGCTTTCATGAGATGGGACAGATCACAATCAGTTTCTGGCTCATTAGTCACTGTCACCGATTTCATCAATGTTTACTTGACCCACGTTCAAACAATCCTTGCATTTACACAAAACTGTACACAAGAGGTCATTTCTCAAACAAGAACATTTAGCTGAATCACATGGACCTCGGCATCCACACTTGAGGTCCAGAACTGCTTCGGGTGCTGGATTTTTAAGACACTTGATTGGAAGGTATCAACCAGATGGATTGACTTCCCATCCATTCATTTCAAATTGTGGCAGTTTGGACATGGATGAAACATAAGCCTTGTCCCTCAGTTGACATATAATTTGCTCCACGAATGTGTGCTAGGAGTCTTTCCCGAGTTGGAAAGAGCCTCTCAACCTCAAGGTATTCCTTACGGAAAAATTCCCATCGAAGCTCTGGTAGAGTGTCTATGTGAATGAACCGAATACCTTGCAGACAAATCGCTCAATAGGGCGATATAGCCACAGGATATTTCCATCATCGTTTAGTGATACTCCCGGAGCCTAATCAGCATTTGTATCCTTGCCCATGTTTGCTACTGTAAACACAATGTCGTCACTGGGAGGATGTCGATACCCATGCTTTTTTTGACACTCCAACTAATTTACCACACCAGTCTGCACCAGTGACGTGATGAAGACCAATTAGTCCTCTAGATTTTTCATTTCCGATGGCTGCCACTCGTTCACGCCCATCGATTGCTCTATGTTTCGTTCTTTTTCCAGTCAACATGTGAAGAATAGTGAATACACCTAGATGGCCATTTGCAGCTAAGTCCATCAGAAGAATATGAGCATCTGTATCTTGAGACCATACATCAATCACTTTAAATTTAGACTCTCTTACTACATCCAACACATGCAGTGGGATCAACGTGTCGGCTTCCTCATGGCCATGAGTCTTCATGTCATATGGTAGTAGATCAGGACGATTAGACGGGACTTGGTCTTTGTAACGCACAACTAGGTCTTGTTTTGAGTCCTTGAAAACTTCTAAAGGAGTATTTGCTAAAAGTTCTGTCAATTATGTTTTGGTATTAATGTTTGAAAGAAGGTCTTTTAAAGTCACCTTAGCAATGCTCATTTTATCATGAATAACAAACTCCATTCTAGACGTTGTCTCAGCTCTGTTGGCTCTTGTCTTCTTCTAAGTTACCTCCAAATAACGGTCAAATATGACGCGTCCTTGTTGATAATCTTTCATAAGACCAGTAACCCGCTTCACAAAACCTGTCTTAAGGTGACATATTTTTGTCATAGCAGATGCCTCCTTCATACTATGCAAAACAGCCATGGCATCAAAAATGATCACTCTATCTCATCTCACGCCAGACAGACCAAACACTGCTTCGTCTGTTTCTGCAACTTCAGGTGCGTCAACATCCATTCCTTCAGTGGGATTCCTCTCCAACATTTAGATTCTCTGCTGCATGCATGATATTACTCTTATCTGTTGGAATGAGTAGTGTTCCTTCGCCGGAAGAGTTCGTTGGACAACGGATATTTCGTAGTCCCCGATGGTGGCTGGCAACTTTGGTACTAACTCTGGCCGAGACTGCTGGATAACAAGGAATCGTGCAGGCAACTGTCCTTCCTCTCTCAGCTTGATGACCTTCACTCCCACACGAACTGTCTGTTTGGTTGTCCATGTGGATTGGGTCTTCAATTTCAATTTCAGTAAAATATGACCTAACCTTGACCTAGGCTATTACCTTGACCACAGACATGATAACAAGTTTCAAGGAGGTTCATCTATCTGAAAACAATCAACTCATACAAGTGCAAATCGCAGTTTCAGCTCTTGCGTCTACAATGCTGCTATGTTGAGAATCTCAAAATTAAAGAAAATTATTATTTCAGATATAATCTTGGCCTATAAATGTTCAAACTTTACCTCATGATAGGCCAAAATGTTTTGGAATCGACCGATTCTAAAAATGATTCATTTTTCAGTGAATAATCATCCCAAATCCTCCACTTAAAGGATTTGACCTTGACCCTTTTATGTGACCTTGACCCCAGATGACAATGGAACTTACTTTATGCAACGGAGCAATTTTAACGCTATTGACTCACCTACATATAACCCCTAAATTGCTTAAATCATTGCAAAGATACGCTTATTTATATTTATAAGCACCTCTTAAAAGGTAAAGGCCATTATGACGTCACGACCTACTTAATGAGGTCAGAAAACTTTTTACAGTCCATTTTCATAACTCAGTTTGGTCATTAAATTCCTACAGGACCCAATTTAATGACGTGGCCAATCACACTACCCACACTTTTTCCCGTATACATGAGTACGATTACAGTCTTACTCCATTCCTAGGGTCCCATTTGCATTGTATCTAGGCCAACGATACACACGGGAAACAAGTATAAAAACAGATGAGTACCATGATATCTTGAAGAGCACTACACATGTAACTTTCGTAATTTCGTCATGGTTGATATATCTAGCTATATGATTTATCAGTATTAGTGTATGGCGCTAGTTCGCGTGGGTTTTTAGAAACCAGTGCACCTAAAGTTTTTGTTTGTGTATTTCAAGGACGCTTTTTGCATGTTTTGTTCGTTGTATCTGACTGCACGTCCCTTAAATTGTCTGAATACCCGTTTACCTGGTGTGCAAAACTTCCTGGTCCAAGCGACTACTGCTTAGCCTGCTCTCAGCCCTATTTCTCTCCACTCACACCCTCCTTCCCTGGTGCCTTGCTTGTCACAGTTTTGTTTTACCGCTGTGCATACTTACCCTTTGCTGATCACTTTCTTCACTCTTTCCTTTCACCAGTTTGTCAAGTCGTATCCAAATCTGAAAATACTTCATTCTTTTCGCTCATCACATTCAGTATCTGGCGCACAGACATCTTTCTAGTGTCTGATTCTGTTCTACTAATACTCGATTATCCATTCTCTGTACTTCTCCTTTGCTCTCATTTCCACCTCTTTGTTTTCTTAATTTCCCAATAAAGTAGCTTTTCCTCTGCCGCTTGCCACTTAACAACCTCCCACGAAACTCCTAATGCGCTCTCTTCCAAATGTTTTAAATTCTTGCTTCATTTATACATACACCTCTCTTTTTGTCCCTGTTCCTGTTCATTTTCTGCTTTCGCTGAAATTTCCCTGTATGCTCTTTTACAGTCACTGGTACTTCTACTTCCTTATTCCTCCAATTATTTCTATTTCCCTTCTATCCTCCATACACCACGCACTTCTTTTTGTACTGCACATTCTGCATCATTTTAGTGTATTCTCCATGCTGCCTCCGCGTCATTATCCTTACCTACATCATGCTTATTTTTTTCCCCACATTCTCAAACTGAGTTACTCTTCATATTCATTCTTTTCCTGCTTCTTGACTCTGCGCAACCTCTTGTAAATGCTGCCGTCTATCTCCAGTTATAGTATTTTAAGAGATTACATTGTGGTCTGATAATCCACTCCCTAATTCTCTGTCAGCTTTCGTTTCTAAGTCTTCTCTCTTCAAACTCATCCATGTATACTCAGTCAATCTCTGCTTTCATCCCCTCCCTTTTATCTTGCTGTCATCTTTCCACCCTCCATGTATCCTTGTGTATCACTTTGTGCTGAAGGTAAGACAGTCATTTTCTAACACCAGTATTTTTTTTTTTTAATGCAAGGAAGAATGAACAAAAGGCCACAGACCTGCATACTGTTCCTACCAAGATTTTCCAGTTATTGTTCCCTCTTCGACTTAAAAAGAACTGAACTACTCTACCACCTTGTCATCAACTATTTTTGCAACCATCTGACTCATCAAACCACACTTTCACTCGGGATCATCATCATTATCATCACTTAGGCAAAAACTATTCTGGCACAGTTTGACATCTGTCATGGCTACCTTAACCCCTTCCACCGGAAAACGTAATATCTGTTTCATATTCAGTGTCATCACTTGACGCTGTTTAGTTTGGGAGAGCCCTCTATTAAAGATGAAATTCAGACTATTCATAACCCATTCATTTTGAAAGGTGCATCACAGACTGAACAAAACTATTTGGCAATAGCAAGAATGAAATAAAACATGCATAGGTAAACTGTCCAGCCTCACTCCATAAGATGACACTATTTAGAACCTACAAACTCATATGAAACGTAAACAGTACCAGTGGTAACTTTGGAACGATATTCGTAATGATAGCATAGGTAACCCTAAAACCGTTTTTTGTAACCCTCCAGGTCGCTGTCTGTTGCTAAGCTACGATTTCCTCTTGTTATTTCCACCACATCCTCCTCCGGCCCATCACTGTCATCGTCCATCTCCTGGAGAAAGACCGTACCGTTCTCACTCTGTGGAGTGGGGAAGGTATGTCATTGGACTGATGGGCTAACTATAAGGTCACCTTCATTAGCTGCTGCATATGTACATACAATTACCTTAATCTGCACTCCCACTTTAAACATATTTTACCTTTATCACATTCTCCGATAATCCGTCCAAGTATCTCTCTGCTCCTCTTAGTGGTTGTTACCTCAAGGTGCTCCACTTTATATTTAATTAAATGTTACCATAATACAATAACCCGACTATATTCATCAATCTACAAGATTCAGGACATTTAAGGCCAGTTTTTACCACGTCAAAACAACATGGAGTTGCCAAGAAGCACCAATTATGCAACAAACAAAGGGGAAACGGAGACGAGACCCGTGTGGAGTTTTAATCCTTTCACCACAATGACGTATATTTGTAATGTATTCTTGCTGTTACCAGGCAATTATTTTCATCTTTGCATGAAATATTTTGTACTGGAAAGGTATATGCAGGCTATATTTGACCTCTCCAATTCAGAAAGTCTCAACGAAGCTGAATACAATAGATTGAGTTTAGCAGGAGAAAAAAAAGATGCAAATGTGTCATCACTGTGAAGTGGATAACAACGGAGGCGGTAATCAAACTCCAGGCAACAAAGAAACACTAAGTAAAAGTAGATCAGGGAACTCGGTGGGACAACTGATATGTATTTGAGCCTCGTGTCGGGCTTTAGAAATGTTAAGGAAAACTTGAAGATAATTTCGAACAGACTGGGAAAATATTATAATGGGACAGAAATCGCATATAAACTGTAGGGAAGAAAGCCTGGGTCACCAAAAAACAGCAGGAAATAATTGGTTATATGACAGGTAAATGAACGGAATATCGGATCAAAAACGATGTAAGGATCGCGTAAAATTATAGGTCATTGGTAGAATTAAAAAGCAGGTATCGAGTAAAAATAAAGGTTGGTGCTGGAATTTAAAAAGCAGGTAAAGAGCAGGTAAGAGCCACCTGCTGAGCGGCTTGGCCAGGTGTGGGTATAATTAATTGTTACTTACCTGCGCACACGCCCATCTCACCTTGATACATCCTGCTTCCCCTTGGGTGTTCATTTCCACTATTCTCCTTGTGTACTGTATTTTATAAGTCTTACTAATACGTACTACTACTCTTCATGTACATTTCCACTAACTCCTTATTTCTTATTCTGTCAGACTTCCCAATGAAACCCACTACTTTCCTTGTATATTCCATGCCTGTTTTATTTATTTATTTATTTTATTTCCTCTCAGATAATCCGTCTTTATCTGGTACCCATTTCCAGCAGTTCTCTCACTTTCTACTTTATCAGTCTTGTCTGTAACTCGTGTTACTCCTTGTATATATTTCCAATAATCTTTTTATTGTCTTTCTTATTAATCATCTCTATAATTACCGCTACCTCTCGTGTACGTTTCCAACAACTCACTTATTACCTCCGCCGAGAAGGTTATGCTTTTACCCAGCGTTGGTTTGTTACCTCCGTCAAGGAGGTTATGTTTTACCCAGCATTGGTTGGTTTGTCTGTTTCTCTGTTAGCAGGATTACTCAAAAAGTTATGCACAGATTCTAACGAATTTTTGTGGAAGGGTGGGCCAGGGACCAAGGAAGAAATGATTAAATTTGGGGGCGGATCCGGATCCGGATCCGGAGTATCCAGCACAATATCTGCAAAAGTTTCCAATGAATTTCAATTAAATTTTGTGGGAAGGTGGGCCACTGACCAAGAAAGGTTCGATTAAATTTTGGGGCGGATCCGGTTCCTGGTCTTATACCCACGGATCCGGATCCTGCATTACTAAAAAAATTATGAACGGATTATGGTGAAATTTTGTGGATGGGTGGACCATGGGCCAAGGAAGGAATGATTAAATTGGCGAATCCGGATCTGGATCCGGAGTATCGCGCACAATATCTCCAAAGTTCTTAATGAATTTAAGTGAAATTTTGTGGAAGGACGGTCCATGGACCAAGAAAGACTTAAATTTGGGGGTGGATCCGGATCCTATATCCTTGAATCCGGATCCGGATTCTTTGTAATGGCAATGACATTGGCGGAGGTATACGCTCTCTGAGCGCTTTCTAGCTTGTCTGTCTGTCTGTCTGTCTGTCTGTCTGTCTGTTAGCAGGGTTAATCGAAAAGTTATGAACGGATATTGATGAAATTTTGTGGAAAGGCGGGCCATGGGCCAAGGAAGAATGATTAAATGTGGGGGCGGATCCGGATCCGGATCCAGAGTATCCCGCTCAATATCTCCAAAAGTTCTAAATGAATTTCAATGGTATTTTGTGGAAAGGTGGGCCATGGACCAAGAAAGAAATAATAAAATTTTGGGGCTGATCCGAATCATATATTCACGGATCCGGATCAGGCTAATTTTTAATGGCAATGGTACTGGAGGAGGTGTGCGCTTTCTGAGCACTTTCTAGTTATCTGTATTACCTATATTGCCAGTAAATTCCTTTTGGTATGTATTTTTAGTTATCACATTGTTTTGTGTATTATTTTTCCCTGCATCCCAGTGGAAATAGGTGCCTTCAGGATAAATGCTCAGTGAAGGTTATATCGACCGACTTGTTTACCCTTAGAGTTAGTTTCTATCCAAACTATTTCATTTGGTTTAGGGGAGCCATTTCAAACTGAAGGGCCTAGATACAGCCTTCATTAGATATTTCCTTACAAAAGGTCTCTCCTGAACTGAGAAAATCTTATGCAGACTGCAAAAATGAAGTGCAATAAGACGTCACAACTATGTTAGGGATAACACTTCAGGTGCCTTTGTTGCCAGGAGATAGGAATATAATTTATGGTCATTTTAAGTGCATAAATAATAACAACTTATTGTTTCCTTGTTATTTACTTTTTTATTCATAGGATATTGAATTAAGAATGCTCTGGAGGCCTACAGAGCGCTTGAATTTCATGTACCAAACATTCATTTATGTGTCCTCTAACTGTTCCCTTACTCACTCTCATATGACTTACACTTTCGTGAATGAACTCGTCGTTTGGTGGGAAAAATATAATAACAGAACTGGCACGAGCATGAAAGGGTTAGTAGAAAATGTATTAACATTTTTAATCACACCTGACTTAACCTTCATGGTATATATCTACCGTACCTGATGGTAGCCTCAATACTGTACTCGTGTGTTGTACAGCTGACGCGACCACGAGAAACTGAACTGAGAGTAAAGATGGACTGTAAAATAAAAACACTAGTTCTATTTGCATTACCCTTTCAGTCGTTACTGCTGTCCCTTCCACCCACATTCAGCTCCACCCCACCCTCCTCCTCCACCTCCACCTTCCCGTAGGCAGTACACAGAGATGCAGTCCAGTAGGGAGTGTGTGGGAGACTGAGACGAGGTCGTGACTAGTTGTGTCGTCTTCTGGAAGTGTTAGCGACATTTTACAGCCTCGTTCACCATTACAGTTGGGAGGAGAAGCTTGCAAGGCGTCTAGTTCTTGCCTGTTTGTCTGTTTCGTCTGCAGTGTTTGTCCAAGCACATCCTGTTGTTCAGACCTGTGTTTCAATTTGGCTTCTAGTTCAGTAGCATCTTTTTCACAGTTTATATATTGAATTGTATATTTTCTCTTGGAGCTATTACATCTAGATCAAGCTTGTATGTGTGCGGGGAGAGGGGGCTGTGCGTCCGCGCTCGCATTTGGGTGTTGGAGTATCTTTAGGTGGGTGTGTCGGTTGGTGTTGACCTGTCCAAACCTGCTTCATCCACCTGGGTCCTTTTGCATG
Source organism: Birgus latro (assembly GCA_018397915.1). NCBI lineage: Eukaryota > Metazoa > Arthropoda > Malacostraca > Decapoda > Coenobitidae > Birgus > Birgus latro. The sequence continues at coordinate 58,845 of JAGKTI010003219.1, forward strand.
GCCTTTGTGACGTTGTTTGCTTTAAGAGCATAAGGAAAATAAGACGTGTTGTCCCTCGCCTCTTTTTTTTATTCACTGCAGCTGATATGATTCCTTTAATCTGTGTGTGTGTGTGTGTGTGTGTGTGTGTGTGTGTGTGTGTGTGTGTGTGTGTGTGTGTGTGTGTAAACGTGAATGTGTGCATTGCTTGTCTCACTGTCACTGAACATCTTTGGCTGCTCGTCAGCCAAAGGCAAAAGTTGCTTATCGCCCACGAAACTGTGAGAACCTATTAAAGATTTTGACAGAACCTGAGTATAGTCAAGCGGGCAGGAAATTTTGAAATCGTGGTAAGGGTAATTTGATAAAGCATGCGTCCTCGTAATGAAAGGGTTAAAGGGTCCTGTGAGTGTTCCTAGTATTATCAGCGTTGTGTGTATTGTCTGTTTGATTGCAGGTACTGATTTGTTCTGGACCGAGTGAGTGTTGTTTAGTTTCGTTCATTCAGTAACCTTTCGGTCTGGTTGTCTTTATATTATTGCCTCTCCACTCTCTCTCTCTCTCTCTCTCTCTCTCTCTCTCT
>JAGKTI010003220.1:0-48556 GCA_018397915.1 Birgus latro
AGTCCTCCTATATGCTCTAATTTCCATAATAGTCTCTTGTGGGGTACTTTGTCGAAGGCCTTCTCCAGATCTAAGTACACACAATCCACCCAACCGTCTCTCTCCTGTAGCACGTCAATCGCCCTTGAGTAGAAGCTCAACAAGTTGGAGACACATGACATTCCACTTCTGAATCCAAACTGACTTTCAGTCAAAATATTCATCTCTTCCAGATATTTTATCCATCTATCTTTCAGGATTCTCTCACACAATTTCGCAACCATACTGGTTAGGGACACTGGTCTATAATTCAGGGGTTCTTCCTTGTTTACTCCCTTATAGATTGGCACCACATTTGCCCTCTTCCATTCCCGAGGCACTTTCCCCTCTTCCAAGGAGCACACAATTAAATTGTGAATCTTATCCGCCAGTTGTTCTCTGCATTCCTTCAGTACCCAATTAGAGATTCCATCCGGTCCTGGGGCCTTCCTTACATCTTGAGCTCCCAGTAATTTATACACTTCCTGCACTTCCACTTTTATATCTTTTATCACTACATTTCTAATCATTCCCTCTCCTTCCACAAACTCCCTTTCCTTAGTGAAAACCGACTGGAAACATTTGTTCATTACTTCAGCTTGCATTACTGCATCCTTGTAGACCTCTCCTTCTACTTTCAGTTTGGTGATTCCTTCCCTTTGCTTCAATTTGCCATTAACAAATCTATAAAACAATTTGGGTTCATCCTTACATTTGTCAATTATACCTTTTTCAAAGTTCCTTTCTTCCTCTCTACGTATTCTTGTATATTCATTTCTAGTTCTTTTATATTCTTCCTTTTTTCTGATATTACTTCTCTTTTTCCATTTGCTCCATGCCATGTCCCTCTCTTTTTTCGCTATTATACACCTTCTATTAAACCACACCTTTTTCCTGTTTTCTTTCCCACTTACTCTTGGCACATTTTTCCACTCCCAGATTGTAGAGGTCTAAAAAGATATCCCACTTCCTCTGTATCTCTCTTGTTTCTCTGAATTTTCTCCAGTCCGCATTTTCAAAAAATTTTCTCAATTCTGCAAAGTTTGTTTTCCCAAAGTTGTATCTTCCTTGCCTATAAAGCTCATCTCTTGGCACCACGTCCCCTATTATCATCTGGAACTCAATGACCACATGATCACTTTTTCCTATAGGACATAGATAATTTAATGATTCAATTACATCAGGTTCTTTGGATAGTAGCAAATCTAATCTTGCTGGTGTGTCATCACCTCTGAATTGTGTCTCTTCTTTAACCCACTGTGTCATTACATTATTCATTGCTATGTTTAACAATTTAGTGCCCCACGAATCTTCGCTGCCTCCCGAGTCCCATTCCTCCCAGTTCACCTCTTTACAATTAAAGTCACCCATTAGGATTATATTGTTGCTTTTCTCGATCACTTTCTGTAGATAACTAACCATGTCTGATAACATCTCCTGGTATTCATCATCATTCCATGCTCTCGTCTTAGGGGGAACATATACCACTGCCATATCTCTCTTACCATTCTCCCCAGTTTCTAGTTTCAAATTTATGGCATCGGCCCTGCCCTCTGCAATTTCCACAGTATCTACGTTTATGTTGTCCTTCACTGCTATCATCACTCCTCCTCCCATTTTTTCTTTTCTGTCTCTTCTCCATAATTTGTATTTCCCACCTCCCATATGAATATCAATATCTTCTTTCAATTTAGTCTCTACAAAGCACATAACATCAGGTTCATGTGCCCTCAAAAAATCATTGATTTCTAACCTTGCCAATATTAGTCCATCAATGTTTGTGTACGCCACTTTCAAACTTTTTTCATCGTTTTTTATTCTCTCGTCTCTCCTTCCTTCCGTCGGTACCACTTTCTCAATTTCTGGTCCATAACTCTCCAATAGAACTCTGTCTTCTCTTTCTCCGTTCGTTGTTCGTTTTTTATCTTTGCTTCCTTTACTAACTCCTTTAATTTAGCTCTTTCCTCTTCATTTGCATCTCCCCTAATCCAAACATTTTTAAACCCCTCTTTCTCTGACAATTTCCACGTTCTACTTATGATTTCATTCACTATTACTTGGGACTTAAACTTTACTTTCAAGGGCCTTGCCCCACCATCCTCGTACTTTCCTAACCTAAACACTTCTTCAATCTCTTCTTGGGCTTCATTGTTTCCTTCCATAACCACTGCTATTATTTCTTTAGCCTTGCTCAGTTCCTCTCTCTCTCTTTCAGATCTTACTGTCATTCGTTTTTCTTTTATTCCTGAGATTATCACACATTTTTTCTTGTCTGCTACATCCCTGACCAAAGATTCTCTACTTCTTAGTACTCTAACCACTTCCTTCTCCACTTTTTCCTTACTTTGTTGTTCTATGATTTCCTTCAAATTTACATTTCCTTCCTCCTGTATTTTCTTCCACCCCTTATGTTGCTCCTTGATTTCCTGAATATGCTCATCTTGCCTCCTCGATTTTGATTCGTATTCATCTAGTTTACTTTTTATTCTGTCCCTTTCTTCTTCCAACCTCTTATTCTCCCTCTTCAGCTATTTTATTTCATTTGATGAGGATTCCTTATTCGCCTTTAATTCTGTAACTTCTTTTTCTTGTTCCTCACTACGTGTGCTAACTTTTTCCAGTCTATTCTGTAGGACTTTGATCTCTCTCTCTTGCTCTATGGTCCGTTCCTGCAACTGCTTAATTACTTCCCATACCTTTTTTAACTCCTGGACATTCCTCTCCGCCGTTTTCTCTACACCTGCTACTCTTGTTTCTTGCAGCTTATCACTTCCTTTGCCTACATTTAGCTCGGTGAAGCCCACAAATTCCCCCTCGCCAGTTGTAAACAATCTTCCATCTCTCTCCGCCATGATGCAACCATATGGAAACTTTCTTTTTCACTTTGTCTTGTATTTTTAGGTCCGAAACTTGCGTTTTTTTAAAACTAATATCCGACGGGACCACCACTCACGCATTCAACCACATAATCACAATAGGCTATCTCCTTTTCGCTGCTAGTTCTGCGATTATTTCCCCTCGATCCAGGAGCAGCTCCGTCTCTCTCCCTCTGTGACCTGTGTGTGTGTGTGTGTGTGGAGTACTGTACATTATCATTACATTTTGTGAGCTGGCAAGGTATTTTGAAAATTTGTACACTGTATAAAAAAAAAAGGGGCATTATTTTATAAAGTTTTTCCTACAGTGTACTTGGTTGACATAACTTTGGCTGATGCAAAAACTCCGCAGACAACTAGCCATGCTTCTCAAGGTATTAGTGCTGTACAATGAACTTCGGCTACACCAGACTTACCCAAATGATACTACAGGCATAGGACCTGACAGTGGTTTCTGAAGGAGAGCTGAAATTAACTTAACACTTTAGACCTTTAACTGACACTGAATTGATAAGTGAGCCTCAGATCAAATCATGCCCCAACCTTACCAAGCTGTGATGCTATTCTGCAAGTACCATGTACTGACCTTACTTCCTGGATGGTCTCTGACAGGGTTTGTTTATACTGTACCAGAACTCACTCAGCATGACATAGCAAGTATATACATGCAGTAACTAATTCACAGCAGTTTCCTCATCACTCATCTGATTAATATGCTATTCATTATTTTCATGCACTTAGCATTAAGAAAATAATGCAAAACATCTTACAGATACTGATATAACATACAATGTATGCTGTGTTGATATGGCATATCATGTATGACACACACACACACACACACACACACAAAAAGTGGACTTATGATGACTTATTTCAACTGAAATGCAAGATGCACACTTAGCTACAATATGCTAAATGTTTTTTTCATTATGATGTTTTGCACATCTACTGACTCTTCACATATACCCTTTATCAATACAACTCAACAGTCTTGGCAGACAAATGGTATCTTACACATACCACAAGGGTAGCATATTTTTTGTTCATGAATCAACCACATTAACACACATGAAAAAACTTGCTGCAACTAAACTATATATCGGTATTCCCTTACACACCATTATACACAACGTTTTGTCAAATGATCCTTAACTTCCCATCAGCTAGCAATAATTACAGCCGTCTCGAACATACACAGTTCCCTAACACTATTAGCAATATACAGCTGGACATTCCATACATTAATGTCAAGTCTTTTAGTTGTTGCTGACTCAGGCTCCTCTCATAAAGCCTTATATAAACAAAGTACAGTACTGTACCTGTGAACTCTCTTGTACTGTTTGAAAAACTTTTACATATTTTTGTAAACAATGAACATCAGTTCAGTTTGTTTGAAGTCAGCCTTTATCTTTCTTTTAACCATACGACTTAATGGCAAGCTTACAAAAAGCAAAAAAAATATATCAAGAAATAAACAATGTTTGAGTAAAGGTCAATATGTGGGATACCTCTGAATGTGAGACATACACCAGTCCTTTGAAACAATGGTACTGGAGCCATTCATATAAGGAAAACATATGCTGCCAGTATATTCATTCATAACAACCACATGAGAAGCTGTATTTAATAAATTTGTCAATGTTGCTGCAATACACACGATGTTGTGCATTCTGTGTTGATGTGGCTTGTTGGGGGGAGGGGGAGAAATCAGTGATGAGGAAGGCTGCAGCTCTTACCAGAGATGGGAGCGCCCACCATCGAGGCTGACCCTCGGAAAAGGATGAGTAACCCAAAGGCATTGGTGAGTTGCGACAGACCCAGCAGTTGTACCAAGATGATGGACGAGAGCGAGATGTACGCAGCTGCAATAAAGCCCCTACCATGTTAGTACTATTGCTGCTGCTGCTGCCACACAACTTACTTACCATATGGACAGTAACAGCATTACTGCCTTACTTTTATCCATGATGCTCTGGCTGTTAGCTTTGTTATGCCAAGCTGAGCACAGATTGATAGTTGCTGAATAAACACATGATGTCTTAAAACATTTAGGTGAGGATGTGCTTAACATGTAGGAAAGCATTTTGGTCTTCAGAATATTGAAGACCAAATATATATTCCTCATCAGAAAAAAGAGTTCTCTTGTAAAAGTTATTCAGTTATGTCTATTAAACAAGAAGTCCTATACAGTAATAACAGTCATAAAACTTCTTATTAGCGTCTCTGAATACATTTACTGTATAGCCGGTTAGCTGTCGCAGGAAAGCTTCTAAATGTCTCTACTGGAACATCATTAAAGGCAAGCCTGTGCTAACGAGAGTAATGTATACTTCTTGGACAGAAAGCCAGTCAATGCTAACATTAAACATGCACTTACAGGGCAGAAGTTTGAGCTTTTAGTGATATTCTTTTCCACTAAAGGTTAACTGATGATCCATTTATTGTACTGTACTGTACTACAAGTTAATCACACCAATTAATGGTCAATGAGTGAATATATAGTTTATGTCTATAAGTCAGTCCAATGTCAATTAGTCAAACAGAAAGAAGAAAGAAAAATAATATGTGAATGATGAATGATCGCAGTTATGATAATGAAGTATGAACAACTACTGCAGCAGTGCCACCACAACCATGACCATAACCACAACCACAGCCACCATCCCCAATAGTCACCACTACTGCCATACTACTTCTCCTATGGGAGGGGAAGGTGGGTGGGGCATTATCTGGCAGCAACCCAGCCCTGCTGGGAGAATAGGTGCAGCCATGTGTGGTTTGGTACCTGAGACAGGAGGACCCAGTATGCAGGCCACTCCACGGAAGATACACAGGAGCCCAAAGGCATTGGTGAGCTGCGTTAGGCTGAGCAGGTCCACTATGATGATGGAAGTGAGGGCGATGAACGGAGCTGAAGAGATAACAATGATAAGGCTAGTATGTGAGCAACAAAGTGGAATAACTGCACACAGGTTGACAATAGCCCAATACTACATGGATACACTTCACCCATATATGCAATGCCACAAGTACAGGAGAGAAGTGGACAGCAAAACAAAGCATACCTGGCAATTATTATGGGGTTTGCACATATAATACAAGATGCAGTACTTGGCAATTTTAAAAATAAAAAACCACAATATGATTATTAACATTGGGAAATATACTAACACTTATATAAATGCCCTTCATAACAAACAGAAACTACACTCGGCCCCCTACATCCATGAAAGTTACCACAGGTGAGAGTTGATGCTGAGATAGAAGTCACTGGAAGGAGTGTACTGTAATAACTTACAGGAGAAAGGGTAGTATGAATACCCTCCAAGACTACCATTTTCACCTCTGGCCCAATGCCATCCCTCAAATACCACTTCTGAGCACATTACCAACACTGACTGGCAATGTATTAAAGAAATATTTGCTTATCTGTTTGTACAAGACTGGCACTAGCTTCATCTGCTCAAGTAAAACGTGTCCCACATTCACTGATGGACTATGATTAAATCTAATCCTAACAACATTTCCTGCGATATGATCATCTGAGTTCACATGAACTGGATGTTAATCAATAAATGGAACACTTAGGATACTTCTGAAACATACAAAGAAATACTGACTGGTCCCTTTATGTTACCCTTGTATTCTCCACAGCTCAACCTGCTGCTAAAAAGCAGACACTGCAGCTGTATACAAACTTGTAGAGGGTAAGTTATATTTCCTGTTATTTTAATTTACATGAATAAGTGGCTAACAACACAACAAATATCAGGGTCACATGATATGACCAGGGAAAAAGTGAATATTGATGAGGTGCAATTTGGGTTTATGCCAGGCAAAAGGACCACTGTTGCAATATTAACTGTCCGACAGCTTCAGGAAAAGTACACAGGACAAAAATAGGGAGGTGTACAGTATTTTGTTTTTGTTGTTCTGGAGAAGGCCTTTGACAGAGGTCCTATGGAGATGATGAGGTGGGCAATGAGAAAAATTTGAATCAAGGGGTGGCTGGTTTGAGTGGCTCACCCAGGTGAGAGGGAATGGAGGTGATGAGATTTCTGTGAATGTTGGTGTGCATCAGAAGTCAGTCTTAAGCCCCTTGCTGTTCATCATGGTGCTTGAAGCCTTCTCATGTGACTTCATAACAGGACTTTTATGGGAGATTTTGCATGCTGATGACTTGGTGTTGACTGCAGAGAATAAGAGGGAGACAGAGGAAAGATGTAAGTGGGGAAATGGAATGGGGTACAAGGGTCTGAAAGTAAACCTGGATAAAACAAAAGTGATGATATCTAGGGCTAGTGGAGGTATTGTACTGTCAAACCAGAGGGAGTGGTAATGTGCAGTTTGCCACAAGGGTGTGGGAAGCAACTTCACATTGTAAAGTGTTTGTGACAGGTGAGTACAAGGTGTAGTATTATTAGGGGTAGGTTGAAAAATAATGCTGATTTCGTGTCTGCAGTGTGTAGGGGACAGCATGCAGAGACTGAGAGGTGGGAAATGGCTGATTTTGCTGGCTTGGGTGAGTGGAGATTTGTTATTTGGGGGACATGTTATGTGCTGAAAGTGAGGCTGAAGCTATCTCTGTGGCTAGACTAGGGTAAGAAGTTGGAAGCAGTTCAGGAAGCTGTTGCCCTTCCTGACACTGAAAGGGCTGTCTCTCCTTCCTAAGGGCTCCTTGTACACAGCATGTGCTAGAAGTACAATGTTGTATGGTAGGAATACCTGGACAGTAAAGGAAGAGGATATTTTTAGGCTCAAACTTGCAGATATGATAGTGATTAGATGGATGTGTAAATGCATCACTGAATGAAAGGCCTGGTGAGGTTGGGATTGCAAAGAGAGAGTTGAGAGGAAGGATGGGACTTCAATGAATTAGTGCTGTGAGGAAGAGGGGTTCACTGAGATGGTTTGGGCATGTGGAGATGATCGAAGATGACAACTGGATGTGGAGGGTGAGAGGTGTGAATGTTGAGGGTGCAATTTCAAGATGAAGGCCAAATAAAACCTGGGATGAGGTAACAGAGTGTGACATCAGGGATAAGGAACTGAATAGGGAGACTGCCAGAAAATGAGCAGCATGGAGAGCCACCATTAGGTGACTATGGCTGAAGCATGCAAGCATGTTGAGGTCTTTATAAATGTAACAAAATGAAACAACAACAACAACTGATATACAAAGAAAATTTACGTCAAGCTAGAATGGAGAATGGGGTGACAAAAAAAGTCTGCTATTTACTTTCTGTTGGAATGGATTTGTGACTAAGTTAATTTCACCAAAGTGCCTGTTGCTTAACCCCAGTCTGTCTGCCCAAACAGACCTGCAGACCATAGGTAAGCAACTGCTTCTGTGGGCCTGCCCTACAAGCACAGTGCAGTAAATCGTGTAGGAAACTGGCATCCCCTTGCAGCAGACAATGCCTCACCAGGGTTGGACCAGGGTCCTTCCCCATGGCAAGGTGCTGGGAAATATGTGGAAGTTTGGCACCCAAATGGATGCCACAGCTGTTCCACCCAAGATACACAGTGCAAACGCATGTAGGTTCTTGTCAGTGCCAGTCAGCAACTGTAAGATGTATAAATTTGAGTTTCACCAGCTTAAACCCTGCACATACTGGGGGCCGAGTAAATGAACAACTATACAAGTCCCAGTAATGTGGCATTAACTTTTAACAGCTGATTAACTCACTATTAGTTCATGCATAAATAAGTCTATAGTAATGCTAAATATCCATGTGCTTGAAAAATGGGACATAGAAGTTTCTTTAATTTTGACTTTATTTGCTGCCAACCCATTCCTAGATGCATAACAATCCTCTCATGCACTAATGTATGGCTACACCATACACTCTCACATCACTACTTTGGCACAAATACCAAACTGTCAATACTGTACAGTACTTAGATATGACGTATTTTGAGAAAGTTGGTAGTTTCTTACCTCATCAGAGTGTCAGTTGTTTCTTACCTCCTCAGAGACTGATCCCACAATCTTTCAAGCAGTAGCCTCATCCTAATTTCTATCAGAAGCAAAGCCAGATGCCTCAATCCCAGAGGAGGTGGTTGCAAACAGATTATCTCCACATCACACTATCCTCTGGCATCAGGATGCCCTCTCCCCAACTCACATCACCCTTATTCATATACCTCTCTATCCCATCCCTCTCTCTGTCATTCCCAGTCTTCTATTCCCCATCTCCCCTTCTCACTCACAACATATTCCTAGTCAGACTTTTATTCTTCCTTATCTCCACATAGCCAAACAATTTCAGGATGTTTCTCCATAACACATTTTACCATGCCCGAATCAACACCATAATGTTCCAAAACTTCTTTTTGTATATGTAACTCCACATGATCTTCTTGGACAACTCATTTCCACTCCTCTCTCTCTTGATTTGCATCATCCTATCAAAGTTCAAACTTCATTTCTATTCTCTGAGAGTGGAAGTCATATTACTGTTAGGTAACAACTTCTTTACTCAAACCCTCACCCCTCTCTTCCTTGCCACTGCCCTCAAAGCACTGTAATTCTCCTTCCTTTCTTTATCTTACTTGCAGCTCATCTTCTAAACTCCCATTCTTGCTTACAGAACTATCTACATATTTAAAAGTATTCACATTTTCTATTTCCTGACTGTCCTACTTCACCATGCACTCATTACTTCATTTCTCTTAAGAAACCATAATTCTACTGTAATTTTTTTTACACACACACTTCCAGGCTCATTCATCAAGCAATGCAACCCTCACTGAACAGTAAAACTGTCTACAAAATAGGAGAGGCTGTGCCCAGCAGACAGTGCTGCAGCTATGACTGTCCCTGGCCATATAAAGCCTGACACTCCCACCAGCAAAGTACCAACACATTTTTGTCTGTGTTGCAACTACAGTAATCCCTCAACTATCCAGACGCTCTGTATCCTGACATGCTCCGTATCCAAATGTTAGGCCTTAGCTGTATTATTTCTGTATCCGGATTTTTTTTTGTTCGTATAAAATAAAATTTCTGACAGCACTGGTTGGGTGGCCTACAAATTTTAAAAACTGGTTGGGTCGGCAATAGGCCCTAACCAACCAGCTGAGCAAAAATGGCTGTACGCCTCCTCAACAAACAGTCAAAGTTCCCCTGCCACTCAGATCATTCAGAGGCTACTGGGCGCACATGAGTAATACAGATCCTAACTCACAAGCTGAACAAAAATGGCCATCCGCCTCCTACTGAACGGCCGGATCACTCAGACGCTTCTGGGCATATACAGCCATCTGCCTTCCTACCAAATGGTCAAAGTCGCCTGGCTGGCAAGATTACTCGGATGCTTCCTGAGACCATGATGTATGGGAATCTGGTGTTGCTGCTGCATGGCAACCATTGCCTGGCCGAGTGAAATTGACCCCTGTGTTCACAGGTCAGTTTGATGTTTTTCACTTGTGTACTCATAGCCACGCATGGCTAGAGACATGGCAGCACTGTGTTCACATGGCGATACCGCACCTCAGTTCCTGCCTTTCTCTCATGAGTGTGGATGTGCTTGGCCAAGTTGTAAAAATGGCTGCTTTCACTGTTGCATTTGTGGTGGTTCCCTACCTTCTTTAGGCCTTGATTTTCCTCTGTGGCATTCTCACTTTGTGATGATGGCCCCTCCACAATCTTAGAAGCAAAAGAGGAAGGTTTCGACTCTGGAAAAGAAGTAAGAGATGTTGAGCAAGGCTGACGTGGGCTGGACCACTTCACATATTCTGCGAAAACATGATCTGGCCCATTCAACATTGTTTGATGTTAGGAAATCATGGGCCATGCTGACTCAGTATGGATATGAGTACGGTGATGCCACTCGGAAGGGCCACATGGAAGGTGATGTCTCAGCCCCTCAATGCCACCATCGACTACTCGACTTTGATTTGGTTCCACCAACAACAGGATGCTGGTGTGATTGTACATGAGACCAAGCTGAAGGTGGACACCGAGAAGTTTGCACACCTACACGACATGCACGACTTCGAGGCATCTGAAGGTTGGCTCTTCTAGTTCAAACTTCAACATGGACTTACTGGCTGTAAGACACATGGCAAGGCTTTGGATGTGACAGCAGAGGATGTTGAGCTGTTTCGCCAGAAAGTGTAGCCTGATTGAGGATGATGGCCTTACTCTCGAAAGTGTATAATGCTGACGAAACTGGCCTCTTCTACTGCTCCTTGCCCACCAACACCCTGGCGGAAGAGAGGGAGAAGACTGTGTCTGGTCAGAAGTTGTCCAAACATGTCTCGATTTTGTGCTGTGCCAATGCTACCAGGATGCACCACCTAAAGCCCATTATTGTTGGATGTGCAAAACAGCCACGCTGTCTCTGTGGGTTGATGGATAGCCTGCCTGTTGTGTGGTACCATTCTGTGAAGGCCTAATTTACCTGTAAGATCTTCAAAGATTGGTTCCACAGACACTTTGTCAAGGAGGTTATCCATTATCAAACAGTCGAACTTGGTATCCCTCGGAACCAGATGACGGCATTCCTGATCCTTGACAATGCCCCTCCGCATCCGTCTGAGAAGGAATTGGTTGCTGATAATGGTCATATCAGGTGCATGTTTCTGCCACCTAATACAGCTGCTCTCATTCAACCAATGGTCCAAGGTGTAATTGTGGCAGCGAAGAGATTGTCCCGTTGGAGGTTCCTCGATGAGGTGATGATGGTGCTAGAGGACTAGCAAGGTGTCAAATATGCTGAGCACCTGCCCTGCAAAAGGGAGTTGGTGCCATCAAAGTTGGCGATGGATCTGTGAGGCATTCAGGAACACTGTCATCCTCCATCAGAATCATCGCACCTATTGTCAGTCCATGATTGACTCTTTTTTCAAGCCTGCCACCCTCATGGATGTGAGCCTGTTCTCCTCACCACCACCACCACCACCTTGTCCCCATTTTTCACTCTCACACACACAACCGAGCACATTGACAACAACTGAGTTGCTGTTAGATGTGAACTTGTGGCTGTCTTCTGTCTCCTGAGGTGGGTAGGCCTCCATTGCCTTGCCACACATCCCCACTCATCGCCCAGCTCCAATGGATGGAGGAAGAGGTGTCGATATATGTTAAACTACACCAGCTGAGGCTAGCAGAGTACGAGGTCTGTCCACCATTCACTAGGCGGTAAGTACTGTGGATTTGTTTGGATTTTTATTGTTTATGAACTGTTTTTTAGGTGTCTGGCATTATACTGGATATTCCCATGTGTGTTTTGATGTCTATATAGCTGAAAGACTGAAAAACACTGCTGCAATTTGGAGGAGTACTGTGCTGTGGATAGATTACTGGTGGGCAGGATACTGCTCCATATCCGGATTTCATCCATCTCCGGACGTACTGATGGCTCCATTACGTCAGATAATTGAGGGATTACTGTAATTTATATGGACACTTACTGCAGCCTAGTGTCAGCCACATATGTGGCCATGCAGTTTTTCATGTTACTGCTCTCCTGGGTTTTAGTCTTCAATATTACCTAGTATGTTCTTCCTTTATTTTAGCTCCTGTTAACGAACACATTATGCACCCATATGTAAAGGAATACAATCAATGGCATCATAGCAATGAAAAATGAAATTACTCATCTGTAAAGTAAGCATATGCTGTTGACATTAATACTCAAGTAACCTTATGCAGTATGCACATCTGCCAAGAATGAACTTTTAGTGAACCAAAATTAGTACCATACAGTAGGGTAATTACACCAAGTCCAGGGTATTTGCACTAACTACCTGAAAGTGTTCATTATATGAGTGCCTGCCAAATATGTATTCATCCATCATCCAATCCTATGTTGCCCCATGAGGAGCGTAGGAGCCCGGGGTTAGGTAAGTTGGTCCTGACATTTAAGATGAAAGTGACCAGCCTCACTCATCCCTGAGTGGCATTACATGACCAATAAACCCCAACCACCCTTTGAATATAAACGAAGAAGGTAAGTAGTGTGTTAGAAGAGCAAAAGGCAAAGTGGGCATATGTAGAAGAAGAACAGAAAGAAGTGGTCAGCTTAAGGGAAATCATTTAGGAAGAAAGGGAAATGAACAAGAAAAAAAATTGAAGAAAATGTAGTGAAATTATTGAAGAAAAAAGAGAAAATAGTGAGAGAAACTGTAAAAAGGAACAGATGGGTGATAATATTTGGAAACAGGGAGAAGGAAGAAAAGGTTAGATCTGTAAGACTCGAGAGAGACTTGAACCAAGTGAGAAAAATATTGGGCACGATCGATCCTGAAGGAAACAAGTGGGAAAAAGAAACTGAGGAAGTAAGGAGGATAGGGCCATATAAGAAAGGGGAAGCAAGACCAATAAGAGTTAAGTTGTCATCAGAAAGTGTAGTAAATGATATACTTAAAGTGACCTGGAAACTAAGTAAAGAGCCAGAGATGGAAAATATTATGGTATGAAAAGATCTGAATGAAGAAGAAAGAGAATTTTAAAATATTTGAAGGAACAAGTAAAGGAATAAAAAAATGACAGGAGGACAGAGGAAGAATGTAAAACTTTTTTTTGAAGAGTGATGGATATGAAAGTAAGGCAGTGGTATGTGAGTTAGAAGTAAAGGAAATAAGGGGGATGGATATGAATACAAAAAAGACAAGAATGAGTAAAGATAAAACCAGTGCAGTAAATCTAAGTATCATGTATAGTAATGTAGATGGGTTAATATCTAAGAAAGGGGAAACTGGAGACTATATAAATGAAAACAAACCTGAAATAGTTTGCTTGGTGGAGACTAAATTGCCCCAAGATGTCGATACAAAATTATTTTGGATGGAACAATTATAATATCTGGAGGAAGGATAGAGAAAATAGGTTTGGGGGAAGTATAATGATTTTAACCCTTAATGACGTAAGAACAAAAAATATAGAAACTGAAAATACCATGGATGAACTTTTGGGACTTAAAATAGTGGACAGTTATGGAGAAAAAAAATAGATGTAATAGTAGTTTATATGCCCTTCAAAACTTGGGCATGAACAAAAGAAGATTACAAACAGTTAATAAGAGAATCCATTATTAGGCTAAAGATACTAATTGAATGATGAAATAGAATAATGATAATAATAATGGGAGATTTCAACTGTAGAGAAGTTGATTGGGAAAGTATGGATGATAGGAACAATGAGGAGCCATGAGGAAATAAATTAAAGGAATTGGTGATGGAAAACATGCTCACCCAATTAATTAAAGAAAATAAAAGAATTAGGGATAACGACAAACCATCAAGGCTCGACCTAGTATTCACAAAGGACCCAAATGATGTGAGGAACATAACCTACCAAAGCCCCTTTGGTAAAAGTGATCATCTGGTTATTGAGATGGAAGTGGTAGCAGTAAGGGAAGGAGAAAGGGATAAAAAACACAGAGAAAACTGATACAATTATGGGAAGGCAGACTTTGCTTCCCTGAGGAACTTTTTTCAAAATGTAGACCAGAGTAAAATGAATACGATCACAAATATTGATGAGAATTATGAGTTTCTGATAGAAGTATACAAAACACGAGTAAGTAAATATGTCCCAAAATTTTCCGCAGCTATGGAAAGGAAGAAATAATGGTTTAACAACAGATGTAGAATGGCACGTGAGGCAAGAAAAAGAGCATGGAATAGTGAGAAGAAGGTATGGTGAAAGGGCTTGGGAGGAGTGCAAGCAGGTAAGAAATGAATATGTAAGGGTGCAAAGAGAAGAAAAGAAATATGAAAAAGATAGTGTAACTATATGTAAGAGAGAGACGAAACTATTTTATAGGTTTGTAAATGGTAAAATGAAAGTTAAGGACAGTATAATATGACTGAGGGATGGAGATGAAACTTACAAAAGAGAAGAAGAATTGTGTGAAATAATGAACAAGCTGCAGTCAGTCTATGTACTGGAGCAGGAATTTAGGGAGCCTGAAATGGAACCCAGGCTGTCGGGAATGGCAGAAATTACAGTTGACGTGAATGAGGTGCTACAGCTGATGAGGGATTTGGATGTGAGAAAAGCAATGGGACCAGATGGTGTGGCTGGATGGATCCTGAAGGAATGTTCAGACCAGTTAGTATGGCCAGTTCATGTCATCATCAAGACCTCGCTTGAAAATGGACAGTTACCTAAAGATTGGGAAAGAGCAAGTATCGTGCCAATTGCCGAGGGAGGAGATAGGAAAGATCCACTCAATTACAGACCAGTATCACTTACTAGTATTGTTTGTAAAATCTGTGAGAAAATTATTAGAAAAAGATGGATAAAGGATTTAGAAGAAAATGAAGTGATAACACCTAGACAATTTGGTTTTAGGGAAGGAAGATCATGTGTTACTAACCTACTAAGTTTCTACAGTAGGGTAACAGATGTCATACAAGAGACAGAGGGATGGGCAGATTGTGTCTGTCTAGATCTCAAGAAATCATTTGACAGGATGCCCTATAAGAGACTGAAGGGAAGTTGAAGACCTTTGGAGGGGTGCATGGGAAACTGTTAAAATGGACAGGAAATTATTTGATACAAAGGCAGATGAGAACAGTTTTAAGAGACAATGTTTCACAATGGAGAAACATGACTAGTGGAGTACCCCAGGGCTCTGTCTTAGCCCCAGTAATGTTTCTGATATATGTAAATGATCTGCCAGAGGGTTTGAATAGTTACATGAGTATGTTCACAGATGATGCTAATATAATGAAACACATGAAATGTATTTATAGTTGTAAGAAACTGCAAGAGGTCTTGGACAAACTCCACAGCTGGAGCCAGACCTGGAAAATGGATTTTAATGTCAAGAAGTGTCATGTATTAGAAATGGGAATTAGTGAAAAAAGACCAGACTGGACATATAAAATAGGCAATGAGATAATTAGTAAAAGAAAAGATGAGAAAGACTTGGGAGCAATTATTCAGGATGACTTGTCACCAGAAATGCATATAAACAAAATCATTGGAGGAATTTATGGATTACTGCCCAACATGAGAGTGGCTTTTAATTATATGGACGAGGAAATGCTGAGGGAGTTGATAGTGACTATGATAAGACCAATTCTAGAGTAAGCAGCTGTGGTATGGTCACCTTATTTGAAGAAGCATATTAATAAACTAGAGAGGGTTCAACGAATGGCAACAAGGATGATACCATACTTAAGGGAACTGACCTATGAGGAGAGACTGGGAAAACTGAAGTTACCATCAGTGCGCGAGAGAAGGGAAAGAAGTGACGATTACAATATTTAGAAATGTAAGAGAATTGGAAAGGGTGGATAGAAAGGATCTTTTTATGGTGGATGATGGAAGAACAAGAGGTCATGATTTCAAGTTGAGGAAAATAGATGTCTTAATGATCTTAAAAGGTTCAGTTTCCTGAAAAGAAGCATAAGTATTTGGAATGACTTCGACGAAGAGATGGTGCAGGCAAAAAACATTCATGTGTTTAAAATTAGAGAAGATAAATGTAGATATGGAGACAGGACAACATGAGCTTAGCTCAATTCCTGTATACTACAAATAGGTAAATATAAACACGTAAATACAAGTCACCGACAGAAACGAGCTCTTTGTGGATCGTTGGGAAAAAATCACAGAATCAAAGATGAAAAGGAGACCAGCCTATTGTGATTATGTGAATGAATACGTGAGTAGTGGTCCCATCTGATATTGGTGAAAAAAACTCAGATTTAGGTCAAACAAGAGTACAGGACACAATGGAAGTAGGAAGTTTTCGTAGGTAGCATCATGGCGAAAATGGATAGCTCACTGTTTACACCTGGTGGCGGTCAATTTATGGGCTTCTCCGATGAGGATTAGGATAAAGGAAAAACTAAACTGAACCAAACAAGAGTGGCAAGAGTGGAGAAAATGGCGGAAAGGAATATCCAGGAGTTAAAAAAGGTATGGACAATAATTAGAGAGTTGCAGGAACTGACCTTAGAACAGGAGAAAGAGATCAAAGTACTCCAGAGCAAATTGGAAAATGTATGCACACGCGGTACTGAACAAGAAAGATAAGTTACAGAATTAAAAGTGAGTAACGAATCTGCCTCAAATGAAACAAAACAGCTCAAGAGGGAAAATAAGAAGTTGGAAGAAGAAAGGGACATGATGAAAAGTAAACTAGATGAGCAGGAATCAAAATCAAGGATGCAAGATGAGCACAATAAGGAAATCAAGGAGCAACACAAGGAGTGGAAGAAGATTCAAGAGGAATGAAATATAAATTTGAAAGAGATTACAGAACAACAGAGCAAGGAAAAAATGGAGAAGGAAGTGGTTAGCGTAGTAAGAAGTAGAGAATCTTTGGTAAGGGATGTAGCAGACAAGGAAAAATGCATGACAGTTTCAGGATTAAAAGAAAAACATATGACAGTAAGATTAGAAAGGGAAAGAGAAGAAGAGAGTAAGGCTAAAGAGACAGTATCAGTAGAAATGAAGTCCGGGAAAGCTCCAGGCCCAACAGGTATAACAGCTGGTCTGATAAAAAAGGCTGGAAGTACTGGTGTAAAAGAACTGACAAGGATTTTTAATAAAATCTTAGTAGGAGGACAGCCATCTGAGGACTGGAGAGATAGCTGGACAACGTCAATTTATAAAGGCAAAGGAGATGCCCTTCTGTGTGGAAAGTACCGAGGAGTCAGACTGTTGGAGCACACAATGAAGATATTCGAAAAGGTGCTGGAAGGAAGGGTGAAGCAGATAGTGAAGATATATAACCGACAGTTTGGATTTTGCGCAGGTAATTCCACAATAGATGCAATATTCATCATGAGACAGTTGCAGGAAAAGTTTCAACAGAGGAGGAAATGCTTGTACCATGTGTCTGTGGACTTGGAAAAAGCTTTTGATAGAGTACCAAGGAGAGTTATAGAGTGGGCCTTGAGAAGACAGAATGTGCCTGAGAGACTCATTGCACCTGTCATGTCTTTCTATATTGATACAAGATCAAAAGTTAAGACAATAGCAGGAACATCAGGAAATTTTGGAATAGGAGTTGGGGTACATCAAGGGTCAGCACTCAGTCCATTGCTGTTTAACATAGTAATGGAGGAGGCAACATGGAAATGTAGGGGCGAAGGCCCATGGGAATTGCTGTATGCTGATGACCTAGTGCTAACAGCGGAGACTAAGGAAAAAGTAGTGGAAATGCTTAATAGATGGAAAAATGGAATGGAGAAGAGGGGAATGAAAATAAATATGGATAAGACAAAGGTAACGGTGACAGGCAAGAAACCAGTAGAAAGAATTCAGTCAGGAAAATGGCCATGTGGATGCTGTGGCAGAGGAGTAGGAGTGAACCCAGTGTTGTGCATGAAGTGTAATAAGTGGTGTTGTGCATGAAGTGTAATAAGTGGTGCCATAGAAGGTGTTCAGGGCTGCAGAATCTGAGAGGAGTGCAAAATTTCCGCTGCTCTGCCTGCATAAGAAGAGAGGCGGAGGGAGATGAAGCAGAGGATGCGCTAGAAGTGAATGGGGGCACACTACAGGAAGTGCAGCAGTTCTGCTATCTAGGAGATACATTGGACTGCAAAGCAGGGGTGGAAAGATCAGTCAGAACAAGAGTGGCGGCAGCATGGTTAAATTGGAAGGAAATAGCTAGCCTACTGGTCAACAAACACATACCACTGAGATACAGAAGTAAAATATATGAGGCCTGCATTAGACCAGTAATGATATATGGTGCTGAAACATGGGCTTTGACAGATAGACTGATGAATGTTTTGAGGAGTACTGATCGTAGAATGTTAAGATACATGGCGGGAGTGAGATGGGAGGACAGAGTTTTGAGTGTGGAAGTAGCCAGAAGATACAGGGTGAAGGATCTCAATATTATCTTGAGGCAGAAGTGGCTTAGATGGTTTGGTCACATGAGGAGGAGTGAGGAAGGGAGCTGTGTGAGAATAGCACAGGAACTGGAAGTGGTGGGACATCGACCACCAGGAAGACCTAAGAAGACCTGGAAAAGTGTTGTAAAGCAAGATATGGAAAGACTGGGTATTGGAAAAGATTTAGCTCGCCGAGTCCCGCCGACGTACGATGCACGTTGCTACTTTTTTCCGCGGACAGACTCAACAATGTGCATCGTACGCCATTCAATTGCAAGGCCCAGTGTGTGCACATTTTTCAACATTCGTGGGTGATTTTTGGTAGGGATATGTGGGAGACCTTCCTCTACCTGCTGTCAAGCAGGGATACTGCCTGGCACCACCTAACCCCCCCTCCCCCCCTCTCCACCCCACACTGGGCAATTCACCAGTTAGCTGTAACCTGGCCAGTAAAGGTATGTGGCCCCACGGTCTCTCCAATGATGAAATTTACGGTGAAAGTGATTCCTGGGGTGGAGGACATAGAAACAAAGAAGCTAGAGGTAGAAACAAACAGGAGTGATGAGGTGGTAATGTCATAAAGGAAGGTGCCATATACTGGGGTTTTGGGTGAGTGAACAATGCTTATAAATGCCTATATTATTGTGTGAAAATCAATATAGACTTGTACTACACATAAATTCGTACCAAATAAATAAAATAAATACGTAATTTAAAGTAACTTGAATTAGTTAACCCTTCCATAGTTCATTTTCTTAGCCAGGTACCCTGAAAAAGAAGGAAAACGTAAGATTGAGTGACACCTGTATCAACATTCCTAACTTCAGGATCGTGATTTCTCTATGAATTTTCGATGTTTCTCACCAAAAGCGAAGGTTTCAGCCAAAAAACAAAAAGTCGAAAATCGGCCGGGACCTGCGGGTAGGCTGGGTAAAAAACTAGTCAGGACTGGATGGGTTAATCCAGGGCAGGAAGCAGTGGAGAAAAGCCATCGCACATCCAACCTCAGTTTGAATTTGGGAACAGAAGGACGAAAAACGAAGATGATGATGATGAGTTATCGAGAGCAACAATGAAGCTCATGAAGAGACTGAAGAAGTGTTTAGGCTAGGAAAGTACAAGGAAGGAGGGGCGACACCACTTAAAGTCTAAGTCTCAGATAATGGTAAATGAAATCATCAACAGAACATGGAAATTATCAAACAAAGAGGAGTTCAAGAATGTCTGGATAAGAAGAGATGCAAATGAGGAAGAAAGAGCTAAAATAAAGGAACTTGTGAAGGAAGCAAAGACAAAAAACAAACAGAGAATGGGGGAAGAGAAGACAGTATTCTACTGAAGAGATATGGATCAGAAATTAAGGAAATGGTACCAATGGAGGGAGGGAGAGAAGAGGGAATAAAGAACAAATAAGGTTAGAAAACAAAGATTACTTGGGGGTACATGAACCAGATATTATGTGCTTTGTAGAGATCAAGTTAAGAGAGGATATTGATATCCATAAGGGAGATGGTAAATACAAACTGTGGAGAAGAGATGGCAAATACAAACTGTGGAGAAGAGACAGAAAAGAAAAAATGGGAGGAGGAGTGATGATGGCAGTGAACAACAACATCAAAGTGGATAATGTGGAACTGGGAGAGGGTAGGGCTGAAGTGATAAATATGAAATTAGAAACTGGAGAGAATGGCAAGAGAGACATCACAGTAGTATATGATCCCCCTAAGACAAGAGCATGGAATGATGACGAATACCAGATGTTGTCAGACACGGTTAGATATCTAGAGAAAGTGACTGAGAAATGCATCAACATAATCCTGGTGGGTGACTTTAATTGTGAAGAGGTGAACTGGGAGGAATGGGACTCAGGAGGCAGTGAAAATTCGTGGGGCACTATATTGTTAAATACAGCAATGAATAATGTAATGACCCAGTGGGCCAAAGAAGAAACAAAATTCAGAGGTGATGACAAACCAGCAAGACTAGATTTACTGCTAACCAAAGAACCTGACGTAACTGAATCTTTGACATATCTGCGTCCTATAGTAAAAAGTAATCATGTGATCACTGAGTTCCAGATGATAAAAGGGAATGTGGTGCCAAGAGATGAGCTTTATAGGCAGGGAAGATACAACTATGGAAAGCTAACTTTACAGGATTGAGGAAATTTTTCAAAAATGCGGATTGGTGAAAATTCAGAGAAACAAGAGAGATGCAGAGGAAGTGCGATATCTTTCTAGACATCTATAATTCGGGAGTGGAGAAATATGTTCCAAGAGGAAGTGGGAAAGAAAACAAGAAAAAGGATTGGTTTAACAGAAGGTTTATGATAACAAAAAAAAGAGAGGGACATTGCATGGAACAACTGGAGAAAGAGAGGTAATAACAGAACAAAGGAAGAATACAGAAGAACTAGAAATGAATGTACAAGAAGACGTAGAGAGGACGAAAGGAACTTTGATAAAGGTATAACTGACAAATGTAAGGAAGAACCCAAATTGTTTTATAGATTTGTTAATGGCAAACTGAAACAAAAGGAAGGAATAACCAAACTGAAAGTACAAGGAGAAGTCTATAAAGATGTGGCAATGCAGGCTCAAATAATGAACAAATGTTTCCAATTGGTTTTCACTAAAGAAAGGGAGTTTGTGGAGGGGGAGAGAGTGACTAGAAATGTAGTAATAAAATATATAAAAGTGGAAATGCAGGAAGTGTATAAATTACTGGAAACTCAAGATGTAAGGAATGCCCCAGGACCAGATGGAATCTCTATCTGGGTACTGAAGGAATGCAGCGAACACCTGGTGGAAAGGTTCACAGTTTAATTGTGTTCCCTGGAAGAAGGGAAAGTGCCTCGGGAATGGAAGAGAGCCAATGTGGTACCAATTTATCAGGAGGAAACAAGAACCCCTGAAAGTGTCCCTGACCAGCACAGTCACAAAATTGTGCGAGAGAATCCTGAAATACAGATGGATACAATATCTGGAGGAGATGAACATTTTGGCTGAAAGTCAGTTTGGATTAAGAAGTGGAAGGTCGTGTGTTTCCAACTTGTTGAGCCATTACTCAAGAGCAACTGACTTTCTACAGGAGAGAGACAGTTGGATGGATTGTGTGTATTTGGATTTGGAGAAAGCCTTTGATGAGGCTATGGCACATCTGATGTCTGACTTGGCTCGTATTTCTGACTGGGGTAAAAATAATCTTGTTGTTTTTAATGCATTAAAGACTTGGTTCTTACACCTATCAACCCGACAAAATCTTCCACAGGATTACCCATTGATGTTTAATAATGTCCAGCTCAGTCCTGCATCACCTTTGAACATGCTTGAGGTTTCATTCAATCAGGATTTATCTTGGAAAGAACAAATTACATCTCTTGCGAAATCTGCTTCAGAGAGATTATATGTGCTAAGGTAATTCTGAACTTTCTTTACCCTTGCACAGTTGTTGACTTCGTACATGGGTGTTATTCGCCCGTGTGGAGTACAACTCTCATGTGTGGGAAGGCTCCCCACATGCAGCTCTTCTCAATAGGGTGGAGTCAAAGGCTTTTCGTCTCATTAACTCTCCTCTTCTTACTGATTCCCTTCAACCTCTGTCTCATCACCACACTGTTGCATCTTTAACTCTTTTCTATCGCTACTTCAATGGCCACTGTTCCTCTGAGCTGTCTGCTTGCATCCCTCCACCTCTACGACGGGCACCTAGCACCCGTCTAGCAACAAGCTCTCATCCCTATTCTGTCCATCTCTCTAATGCAAGAGTTAACCGTTACTCCCAGTCCTTCATTTATGCAACTGGCCAACTCTGGAACTGTCTTCCCCTGTCTGTATTCTCTACTTTCTACGATCTCCAGTCTTTCAAACGCAGTGTGTCCAGGCATCTTGAAATGATTGGATCTTGAATTTGTCTCTCTTTCATATTGTTTTTGTTTTTCTTGGAAGGAATAGTATGCCGGCCCATGGCCTTTGGTTCCTTCTTCCTTGTATTAAAAAAAAAAAAAAAAAGTACTTCACAAGCGACTGATGTGGAAATTGGAGCACATTGGAGGACTGAAGAGAAACTTCCTTGAGTGAATGAGAGGCTTCTTGAGAGACAAACAAATGAAGACAGCAATAAAGGACAAGATGTCTGGATGGAGGGAAGTAACAAGTGGAGTCCCACAGGGCTCAGTGTTAGCGCCAGTAATGTTCCTGATTTACGTAAACGATATGGTAGACGGAATAAACAGTTATGCAAGTCTGTTTGCTGATGATGCAAAGATCATGAGGAAGGTAGAAGTTGAGGAAAACTGTAAAATGCAGCAGGAGTATCTGGATAAGATTCATGACTGATGCCAGATTTGGGAAATGAAATTCAACACAAAAAAATGTAAAATATTGGAAATGGGCAAAATTATCAAAAGGCAATCACTGAATTATCTGATGGATAATGAACCAGTCACAAAAGTGAGGGAAGAGAAAGACTTAGAAGTGTTGGTCCAGTTTAATTTGTCACCTGAAAAACACATTAACAAGATAGTTAGAGAGACATATAAACTCT
Organism: Birgus latro; assembly: GCA_018397915.1. Classification (NCBI taxonomy): domain Eukaryota; kingdom Metazoa; phylum Arthropoda; class Malacostraca; order Decapoda; family Coenobitidae; genus Birgus; species Birgus latro. The sequence goes on from JAGKTI010003220.1 coordinate 23,256, forward strand.
TGACCAACATAAGAGTAGCATTTCATTACATGGATGAGGTGATGATAAAAAAAATTGATAGTGCCTATGATCCACCTCAGGTTAGAATATGCGGCAGTAGTGTGGTCCCCACACAAAAAGAAAGATAGAAAGAAGCTTGAGAGAATGCAAAGAACAGCAACCAAGATGGTCCCTAGCCTGGCAGATCTGTCGTACAGGGAGAGCCTGGAAAAGCTGGAGCTGCCTTCCTTAGAGAAAAGGAGAGAGAAGGGCAACATGATTGCAGCGTTCAGGGATATGATGGAAGTACACTCAACCCTTGGCTATCACGCCCAATTGGTGCCGGTATGGCTGTGCTATAGTCAAAAAAGCGATAGCCAAATTGAAGAACTTATGGTAATAATTCTAATTGGTGCCATGGCTTCAATATTTACCCCTAAAATACCCTTTTTGTACCACATAATAACATATAATAGTCAAAAAATGAGCATGCAAATTATAAATACACTATCTCTCTATCTATTGCCAGACGCCATAATCCCGTAAGGGGTGGCCATTTAACTTTGATTTATTTGTTTTACAGGGAGGGTTAATAAAAAACAGAACTTAATATCCCTTTTTATTTACCTTTTTGGGGATGCTGAAAAGCTTGGGTGGGTTAGGGGGATTCCAAGGCTGGAGTGGAGTTTACTGACCACCCATTTGACGTTCCATCTCATCAAGGAAATTATCAGCAAACCCAACAAAATCCTCGTCATCATCATCACTTGCGGTAAGTGCTCCAGAGTCCAGGCGGGTAGGTGCTGGTTGTGGTTCTGGTTGTGCCTGTGTCCGACGGCGTGGGAAGTCGGTTATTTGCCGTTGCTGGAGAGAGTTGACATGAGCATGATATTGGTCTTCGTATCCTGCCAGTGCCTGGGTAATTAGGGCACACCTTGCATCGCTGTTGATGGTGGAATCCTGTTCAACGAGGTGTCGTAGCTGATCACCCAAGTCAATGATCTTCTTTATATCGTTTATGCACAGACCGTGCATACCTTGCAAATCACCGCCACCTTCATGCTCCTTACCTGGGCTGTCCTCATCTTGTGTCATTTCCTCCTCCACAATATCAGCAGCAGAAACTGGGGCTGGCTGTATCATTTCACAAATATCTTTGTCAGTTGTTTCATCAAAACCAGCTCCAGGAGTCCGTCGTGCCTCTACAGCAGCTGCCTCAACCTCTGCCTGCACCATCTGAGGCTCACCAGGTGCAGATCCGCTTCAGTCCTCGGGTAACCCCTCCAAAAGATTCCGCCAAGCATGATGAATCGTTGCCTGGGTTACATCATTCCAACACTGAACCAACAAATTAACAGCCTGCTTGACACTGAACCGCTTCCAATAGTTTATAAATTTCTGCTCAGCATCGGTGTCTCCTTGCAATTGCTCATCCTCATCTTCATCCTCACTGCTATTGATCAGCTGCTGGATTAACTCTGCATTCTCAGTGGCTTCCCTCATCATTCTAAATTGATGCCTGGAGTATGCGGCCTTTACCACTGAAATAACTTCTTGTCGAGGGGCTGGATCAGTGAGGTGGTTGGGTGGCAGGAATTCCACTTTAACACTGAGGTGCGGAGTCCTCAGAAGGGGCGAGTGTCCAGGGGCATTATCCAGCACCAGCAGAATGTTAAACCTGATGTTATTATTCTTACAATGCTCCTCAACTTGTGGGATGAATGCCTCCTTCAGCCAATCCAGGGACATTTTGGCTGACATGTACCCCTTCTTTGAAGTCATCCATGTCACGTTCAGCTTATTCATGTTATAACCCTTATAGGCCCTGGGTCTTTTTGCTCTGTGCACAATCGTCGGCTTCAGGCGGCACGTCCCAGAGGGATTCATGGCCAGCACCAAGGTGAATCGTTCCTTGAGTGATTTCCTCCTGCGTATTTTTGCCGACTTGGTGGTGATGAACATCCTCCGTGGCATAGTTTTCCAATAGAAATTTGTCTCATCCATATTAAAAATTTGTTCTGGTGTATATTGGCCCTCCTCAATGCATCCATCCATCCATCCATTATCCAATCCTATGTCGCCCCACAGAGGAGCGTAGGAGCCTGGGGTTAGGCAAGTTGGTCCTGACATTTAAGATGATAGTGACCAGCCTCACTCATCCCTGAGTGTCAGTACGTGAGCAATAAACCCCAACCACCCCTTGGATATAAACCTTCACCGGCTCAGTCCGACTGGAGTGCCGTAATTACCCACTAAACCACCAGATGCCAAAATTTGGTTATATGGTTACCACCCAGCATAGTACTGTAAATGGTTTCCTGGTGTACAGGAAACCATTTGGCTTGTCACTCAGTGTAGAGTCACCCACAGGCAGAAGGACGAGGAAAGAATGAAAGAAAGTCAGATGAGGGAGAGAAAAGTCACCCGTAGGCAGAAGGATAAGGAAAGAATGAAGGAAAGAAAGACAGAAGAGGATTGTGCCTTGTCATGAACTTGTCCACCCAACCTTTTGAAGCCATAAAAACTGGTGGTTGTTTCACATCTAACTTCTTAGCTAGATCCACACAGATATCCTTGGCAGTGTTCATGATTTCACGTGTGTCCACAGCAGTATTTCTCCTTGCCTGTCGATCCAGATATCTTCCAAGCAATTGCTCGGTCTTGAGAAGCAACTGACTTCTGCTACGTAGGGTCTGGGAAGCAGCCTGAGATGGTGCAAGACTCATATGTTTTATAATGTGATCGCGCTTCTTATAAATACCCCTCCATAGCTGATTCATAGATGTTATATTTCTTCCCCACACTTTGCTTGGTCTCACCACTGTCAATAAGTGTCACAATTTCCAGTTTATCTGTATAGCTTAGGTTCTTCCTCTTCATTATTTCCCTGCCAGGTGCCGCAGCATTACGTTGGGTGATGGTAGGAGGACAGAGAGGGGGTATGTTGACCATTGTAGTATCACAAAAAAGGTTATTGTTCTTGCTATCGCTGTTCGTGGTCTGATGACGAGCACTTGAATGCCTTGGCGGGCGGGAGACTCAGTCGGGCGGCCAATCAGTGCTCGGCTTGCACTAACATCACGCGACCAATTACCGAGTGAATCTTTTGTTGGCTGGGTGGACCACCGAAGCCCGGCCTTTTGAAATTTTTTAACTCTCTGGTGCGTGATACCAGGCAATTAGTGCGCGATAAAGGTATCTGGGTAGTTTTTTATACAGGCGCGATAGCGATAATACACTATAGTGGAACCCGCGATAGCCGAGAGCTGAGTGTAGATTATATTGAGAGAAAAGATCTGTTTGTATGGGATGGGAGAGTAACAAGAGGACACGGAATGAAACTGAAAAAGCCCAGTTGCTTGAAGGATATCAAGATATTTAGTTTTCCATACAGATGCACAGACCTGTGGAACAGCCTGGAAAAAAGAGATCATCCAGTTTAAAAGCTTAAATGAGTTCAAAGCAAAATTTTACTTACTGAGAAACAAAGATGGGACCCCACGAGCTTAAGTCATTTCCTGTATATCACAAATAGGTAAATACACACACACACACACCAAGATGATCCCCAGTCTGGCAGATCTGTTGTATAGAGAGAGGCTGGAAAGGCTGGATTTGCCTTCCTTAGAGGAAAGGAGAGAGAGGGGCGACATGATTGCAGTGTTCAGGACTATGATGGGAGTAGATAAAACTGACAGAGAAAATCTGTTTTTGTGGGATGAGAGGGTGACAAGAGGACAGGCAAAGAAACCAAAGAAGACAAACTGCTTGAAGGACATCAAGAAATATACAGTAGGCGCGGAAAGTATTGACGCTTTTTTGCCGATGTCATTCTTTTTCGCGTTAAGTGAAGTAGGGTCAATACTACCCTCCCCTGTGATGCGAAATGAGCTGACGCTTTTTTAACTGGAACTGGCAACCCTGCTTGATAGGTTTGACACCACAGGAGCAGGCTCAGTAATGTCTGGGCAGCCACAGGAGGAGGATTGTCTCTGTGTGTGATGCACCACGAGGGCATGTTTTGACTCAAATAACACAGTTATTTGGTTACCTACCACATTCTCATCATGCCTAAAGTAACCACAAGCAAGGACAAACGTGTGGAAGTGATTACTTTATACAAAGCTGGCCACAAACTCCCATTTATTGCAAATCAGATGGTGTTAGACTGAGGACAGTGCAGAGACTGGTGAAGTGGTTCAAGGACAGTGGGGAGGCCATTCCTCCCACTCCACTTCCCAAGCCTGGGAGACCTCGTAAGACAACCTTGAGGACCCGTCAGCTGATCTCAAGGCAAGTTAGCAAGGATCCAAGGCTAACAGCAAGGGATTTAAAAGAAAAGAACCCACAGTTGCTGGCAGATGTGTCTGTCAGAAGTGTGCAGCAACTGTTGCATGACAATCTGGGCTACAGGAGTTTTTGTGCTCGTAAAAAACCACTGCTAACTGCACTTCAGAAGAAAAAGAAAGTAAATTTTTGTAAGAAATATCTTGCCTGGAGTGAGGAGCAATGGAAAACTGTGCTTTTGAGTGATGAGTCAACATTTACTGTCACTGGTACCCCTTCATCACGAGTGTACCGAAAACCAGGCAGTGACCCCCTGGATCCTAAGTACACTTCCAAGTTTGTTAAATACCTAGCCTCACTCATGGCTTGGGGCTGCTTTACATATTATGGTGTTGGTAGGTTGGTAATTCTACCTGCAAATGAAAAAGTGAACCAGAACAATTATTTGGAGCTCTTATGTGATGTTTTAAGTGACTCTTTTGATAAAACCAAGGCAAGAGTATTTATGCAAGATTCTGCCCCTGCACATGTTGCAAAGTCAGTGAAACAGTGGCTAACAGACTGTGAGGTTCCCTTTATTCGAGATTGGCCCGGAAACAGCCCAGATATCAATCCCATTGAGAATTTATGAGCGCACATGAAGCGGCACATCATCTTTGCCTAAACTTGAGGCTGCAGTCAAGCAGCTATGGAGCAGTTTTAGTCTGTCTGTTCTGCAAAACTACGCCATCAGTCTCCCCAGACGCCTTAAGAAGATAATAAAGGTGAAGGGGAATGCCAGTAAATACTAAATTCAATGGTGAGTGTTAATTTATTTGTTTCTTCTTGCTAACCATAAGAATGTTTTCTTTTTTTAAGATGGCGTCAACACTTTCCGCACCTACTGTAGCTTTCCTTATAGATGCATAGACCTGTGGAATAGCTTGGACAAAGAGATCGTCCAGTCCAAAAACTTAAACGAGTTTAAAGCAAAATTTGACTTATTGAGAAACAGAGACGGGACCCCACAAGCGTAACTCTTTTCCTGTATATCACAATTAGGTAAATACACACACACACTCTCTCTCTCTCTCTCTCCACTAAACATCTACACAAGAACTGCATGCTATTTTGCAGTGACCATCTCACTGACTAAACCATTCACACATACCCTCACCTGAGTTACATTAATACTTAAGCAATAAAGCACCTACCATTTCTGAAACACACACAAAATAAATAAATAAAGATAAATAAAAATGCAACCTGTGCCAAGTACATCCACTTAGATTTCACCCTTTTAGCTCTGTTACTTGTCTGCTTTTTTTATGCTGCTACAATGTGTCCATTTCTCAATTTCACACACTCACTTAGCCATCTTCCTTGTCATCCATGTTTCATATTTACAAACAGATTCCACTTTTACTGACCTAGTCATTTACTGATTTCACTAATTAGTAATGCCATCTAGACATCCTCATCTATCGTCTGATCAAAAGAATTACTGAATTCTTACATCACATCACTCGTGTATCTCATGATTTCTAATCCTATTCATTTATGTAGCAAATATACATTCCCTTAACAGCTTCAGTCCCACTGCTTCAACTTGTTTGTTGTTGTTGTTGTTTTAATTTCTGCCATTTCAATTCCTCATACTCACATAGCAATGACAGCACTGTAGAAATATTCACTCTTACAATCTCTGCACTGTACTCAAATCTGTATTCCTCATCAACACATTCACAGTACCAGCCACCTTTCCTCCTTGGACAAGTTCCAGTACCACAATTCCATTTCCTTTACAGTTACATCTTTCTTGGCTACCACTGTACCACTAAAATATTCATCCATCAATGCAGGTGTATTTCCCTACTCCTGTATACAATAATGAGTTATCTTCTCTTTACATCCTTTAAGAAAAAGAAAAAAAAAAACTTACAAAGCAGAGAAAATACAATATAAGTGGACGCTTCATTTGAGTATCTACGGCACAAAGAAACACTATGAGCACCATGCATCATTCTACATGCACCTTATTAAAAGGCAACATGCACACAGTATTCCATGCATTAGGAGGAGAAAAGGTAACATTAAGAAAGAATTAGTAGTGAAGAAATGTCACCTATTTTCAGTCTTGTTGTCTATCATATCCGGAATTATCATACTTTATCATAAGTATTTTAGACTATACAACATATTATGATTTTCCTGTTGCTGCTAACAGGCAACATCCACAAAATAATATAAATACAGGTATTAGGGGAGCAAATTCTAATGGTATTGCACAATGTAATCTGCAATATTTAGTATCCACTATAATTCTAGATTAGTTTTATGTTAATACAGTAATGCAACCCAATGAAGTAACTGGGTACGGTAATGATATTCTTTTATACTGCTAGTGATATACACCATGATAATTACAACAGGACTGTACACTGGTATGCATTTTCATCAGCTTAGGATGCTTCCTGACACCAATTCTGTAGTTAATTATATTATTTATATATGCTGCTTATATACTTTCTACTGACAGTAAACATCATCATCACCATCATCATCACCATCATAATCATCATCATCACCATCATCATTTTAAGTTTTAATTGGCACGAGCTGCATAAATGATTCACAAAAAAATACTTATGCACCACCTGTAGGAAAACGAGCTGCATAAATGATTTACAAAAAAATACTTATGCACCACCTGTAGGAAAACATGTCAGAAGGCCTCCTAAACTGATGAGAATATGGGCAACTGACTTAAATTTCCAAAAATTTGCTACCATTGAGTTTGGTTAACTATGTCTTAACATTATGCAACATAAAATGGCCCTAAATAAAGGATTTTTTAAAATTCCATATAAAACAATAGTTCTCATAATGCAGAAACTGATAATGTACAGTACATCAATTTTCTTTGGTGGGTGACAAGAAGCTGACTAAAACACTGCAAGAACAATATATATGACAAACTAATACACCCACTTACTTCTTTACAGTTGCTTCCCCTTCCCAAGATACTTCATTAATTACACCTGAGTATAAACTCCTAAAGTGTCCTTGCCTTCATAAGCAGATTACCATATATTGCTATTATATAACAGCAAACACTTCAGGCAGATGCCATTCTTGACATTTCACTCTCGCCTGTCAACTACTGCATATGGTTAAACTCAGAAATGGTGAAAGTTGGGGAAAACATGAGGGTGAATGGTTCTAATATCAGCTAGAAAATGTAATCCCCTATGTCAATTACTTCAATCTAGCTGAAGTACCTGGTTACTTATCTTAATATGATAGCCAAATGCCACAATACTTGTTTTATAGGTGAGGGCAGGTCACTACTGTTACCACTTAAATCAGCAAGGTGCTGGATGTGCTGATAACTATAAAAAAGGTAATATTGAAGTGCAAATGATGACTTCGATAAAGGGGCCCCTAACCCCCCACCCCTCAAAAAGAAAAAGTAAATAAAATAGTTCAGCTATAACTATGATTTTATTACTGAGTCAAGAAACAAAACCAATGGAGTACACAATAGAGTATAAATGCTCTTAATAGTCAGTCAAACCTTGGTTAACAAATACAACACTGTACTGTCAACCTCCAACTTGCACAGATTTGACTTGCATCGCAATCGAACTATGACTTCAATCCATTTTGTGAAAATGTTAACTTATCCTGGCTGAGCCAGGTCAAACTCTCCCCCCCCCACCCCCATGGCCCTCTGAGACTTCAAATGTGACGTACAGTGACAAATGGCCCACAAGTCTCATCCCACAATGCATTACACCACCCTTGTCACAATTCTAGTTTGCACATGGTTTTCTCTTGATGGTCCTAGCTGTGCTATTTACCCCATGCATTCATAAGCCCCAGCTCCTTTTGTCTTCTTTTTTCTTTTTTGTAATGTGCTCTTTTGTGAGTCTTGATTTGGAAATGGTAATGGCTGGGACACGACAGCCTTCTAAACATTCACCTTTTGCTGGCCTAGGAGTTCTGTGCCAGTTAAGCAGCATGGGCTTCATCACAGCTGGCTGCAAGGTGAAGTCTCCTCTACTGATAATGAAGACAATGACACCTTCCTTCCTGTGTTGATGTAATCAGGAGGAAGGTAACAACAAAACAGTGCAGGCCATCAATATGGACAAGACTGGGCTATTTTTGGAAATGCCTACTTTCCTCTACCTTTTCTAACAAAGGAATAAAATCAGGCAGTGGGCTTCAAATCCAGCAAGGAGCACACCATCTTATTATGTGATAAAACAAATGCAAGCTTTGGCCACTTGTCATCCACTGGTTCCCATGTCCCTGGCTGCTTGTTGGTGTGAGCAACTGGGCACTGAATGAGATCACAATTCAAAGGGGTGGGGCACAGCCAAGATGGTAACTCAGTGTTGTGATGAAGTATACAAGTCCTGCTTCCTGTAACTGCTGCAACCAGCTTCACCCTCCTCTCCCTCACAAGTGATCTGGGACCAACTGTTCACTGCTGCACAAGACTCCTCAGAGGATGATGCCAATGGCTTTTGAGTTGCCTTCTGCCACCTCTACTGCCTAACAGAGATGCAGAGGAGTTGGAGGCCTGCCCAAGCTCCAACTCCTCAGTCTCATATCCCACCCCCTCTCAGCTCTAAGCCAGCCACTGTCATCTGTGTGGGTGAGTGTCTGTTCTATCTCTGATGAGTAGTATCCTGGAAAGCTTATCTAAAGGCATGCATGGCCATACAAAAATTCTTAGGGAAAAAGTTGGGGTCCAGCTGAAGAATAAGATAACACATTAGCTCTACTGCCTGACTTGTGTGGATCTATTCTGTAAATAATGAACATATCTTGGTCTGTTTAACCCATTAAATTAATGCTAATGTGATGGGAAGTGTTAGGAGAAACACGTTAAGGTGGTTTGGGCATGTGGAGAGGATGGAGAGTGAAAGATTGACGAGGAGAGTGTATGTGAGTGAGGTGGAGGGGGCGAGAGGGAGGGGGAGGCCGAGAATGAGATGGAGGGATGGAGTGGAGAGGTATATGAGAGAGGGGTGTGTGAGTTGGGAGCGTGGTAGTGAAATGGCAGGAGACAGAGTGACATGGAGGCGATTTGTTTGTGGCCACCCCGTTCGGGATTGAGGCGTCAGGCAATAGATAGATAGTGTTACCTACATCTCAAGCTTATGTGCCACTTCCCCATAAAAAACAAGCATGACCCCAACTTGTATACTAATATGCTTTTTGTGTAAAGATATAACCTACTATTCTGGGGAAAACAAAACATAAAACAGGAACTGTTCCACTACCATCAAGCTTACACTCTCTCTCTCATCCAAATGTAACTCTTACAAGCGTGGCATTAGGGTTCTTATGTTGCCCCAACTTTGCTGCTCCCTTACCATCTCCCTCTCTTTCCTCCTTTTCTCTTTCTTGTTCTGTTACTTGTCTCCCTGTCTCTTATTCTCCTGTTTATGCCTTCTCCTGTCACATTCAAAATATTTAGAAGGAAGGAATATGAGAACAATGAGGAATTTGCATATGTACCGTATATGGCAGTAACGACTTTTTTGTATCTGTCTCCCTCCTCCACCTCTTTCCTTCCTTCTCCATCTTTTCCTTCTTTTGTTCCTTTCCTCTTTTATTTTCTCCTTTCTAACTTTTGTTGGTTTACTGCTACAGTAGACCCTAACTTTATCAAACCCAAATATAAAGAATTTCTGATTTATTAAATGCTTCTGAACCTAATGAACTTTTCTCAGCTCTATCGAACAAAGGCCAATAAATAGGGTGCATCATAAGGTTCTTCTGAACTGCTAGCAATGCGTGTGGTGACTCACATGTCACAACACAGTTGCAAAGGCTGTGGTTTCTCCCACCCAACTGGGCAAGTTTGGAGATCTATCTATCTATCTATCTATTGCCAGACGCCTCAATCCCGAACAGGGTGGCCACAAACAAATCGCCTCCATGTCACTCTGTCCCCTGCCATTTCACTACCACGCTCCCAACTCACACCCCCCTCTCTCATATACCTCTCCACTCCATCCCTCCATCTCATCCTCGGCCTCCCCCTCCCTCTCGCCCCCTCCACCTCACTCACATACACTCTCCTCGTCAATCTTTCACTCTCCATCCTCTCCACATGCCCAAACCACCTTAACGTGTTTCTCCTAACACTTCCCATCACGTCCTCAACCACACCACAATGCTCCTTCACTTCCTCATTTGTTAGTCTGTCTCTCCATGTGACTCCACATGCTCCTCTCAAATAACTCATTTCCACTGCTCTCACTCTTGACTTCTGTCCTTCCAACAGGGTCCAAGCTTCACTTCCATATGTCAGAGATGGTATCACAATACTGTCATGTAACAACTTTTTCACTTCCATGCTCACCTCCCTGTTTCTTATCACTGCTTTCAACGAACCAGCAACCTTCCTTCCCTGCTGTACCCTTTCGAGCACTTCACCCTCCAGACTACCATCCTTACTCATCACCCTGCCCAAGTACTTAAATTCACTCACATTCTCCATATCCTTCCCATCCAATCTCACTATACACTCACTGGCTTCACTTCTCTCGAAGACCATCACTTTACTCTTCCCCACATTCACCTTTATCTTTGGAGATCTGCTGGCAGGAAAAAATGACAAGTTGGGCTATTTGGGGGATACTTCTGGTAGGGCTGGGTGGGACAGAGTCTGTGGAGACACTGTATGACACATGATCAGCCTCAATCTAGCCACATCTTTCGCTGTGCTCAGACTATCGCGTTTGCATCTCATGTATCTCAACTTTACCAACTGTTTTCCATTTTGAAGAATGGCTTCTGGTAAGCAGTGTACAACCATCTATACTGGTACAATGTACACTACATGTGTTTCCTATCCTTTTTATTCCAACCTGGCCTGTAATTGCCCACTCCCTATCATGACTGCTGAGTTGTAATAACAGATTAATTACTGTAATACTGTAGTCACCCCAAGAAGTGATGGCAAAGTTTCAGTGCTTCGGACACTCTGCACTGCCATGCATTCCATGAAAACTTAGTGAATATAAGGTAAAAATTCTCTGCTTCATCATGTCATGGGGGGGGGACATAGTATAACCTAAGAATTATGAGAAATGAATAATATGAGGGAATGATATATCAGAAGCTAACCTGTAACATACATTTTCCTGATTTGAATGTGTAATGCATTACTCTGCACATGGTGCACAGTATATCCCAGTGCTAATGTATTTACGTCCCAGAATTTCAAATACTGATGCTCTAGTTTCAAAGGCCAACTTAGGAAAATTATTGTGAATGCAACACGCTACTTACTTTTCAAATGCTATGGTGATGATATGGGAACAATAAAGATGCTGCAAAAATGAAATTATTCCTAGTTAGGATACCCTACCCGAAGAGCTAGACCTTTTCTGCCTCTTATTCCTCGTCTCCCCCTAGCATATATTTGTCCAGCAAGCACTCACTTAACGCAGGAATATTGTACCCTAAAAGTCCCGCTATATGAGAATTCCACGTTATGGGGCCATATTTTTACATGTTAAAAGGCTTCATGGTACCTAAGCCAGCCCCAAGTTCACCTTTTGGGGCCACAGGTTTGAAACTAGCGTGTCGGAACACAGATGTGGTGGTGTACACCACTCTCCCGGTTCTCCCTCTTTCCTCTCTCTTCTCTCCCCCCATCCCTCCTCCATCCCCTTATGGCTGTCTCTGCCTGGGTACAAAGATAAAAAATTTCCACAGCCAAATTTGCCCTCGGAAGTTGGTTATTACTGGTATAAATAGTATACCATCATCTTTGCTGGTGTTTATAAGATAAGCTAATAAAAACACACAAAACTGATGAGTAAAAGTGCAGAAATGCAGTGATAGTAAAACTGTTCAAGGGTGAAAAGAGCTTCAAATAACTTCCCAACAACCTAGTGCAAAAATTTACAAATACTGAACAAGAGCGAGCAATAAGTGGTGATGCAGAATTTCACAAGGTTTCTTGTGATTTTTTCAGAATTTTGATACGACCAATAGTTTTTTGGTAAATCACCAAAAACTAAAACAAATCACTGGGCATGGCGGCGGTTGGAGCAGGGATGGGGGGGCGGGGAATTGGGGATGAGAAGAGAAGAGAGGGGGATGGAGGGGATATGTGTATGTATGTATGTATGTGTGTGTATGTATGTATGTGTGTGTGTGTGTGTCTTCTTACCTAATTGCATCTTTACAGGAATAAGTCAAGCTTGTACTGTCCCATATCTTAAACCATTATTATCGTACATATCCTTAAATTTTTAAATAGTTTTGGCACACATTATTTCATTCGGTAGTGCATTCCACTGATCAATTGCCCTATTTGGGAAACTAAATTTCCTTACGTCTTTATTGCCTCTTTTTTAACCCGTAATCACCAGGCTTGTCCAAGATTCCGAAAAGAGGCCTATTTTGCATCATGGACAAGACGGCGTTAGGCCTATGAGGCTGGCTGCCCATGACATCTCACACTGAGATGTGCTGTTGCCATATGAGGTGCAATCATGTGGCTCCTGTCTCTACCATAGAGTTAGAGCCCCATTGTCCGGAATCCCGGACATGTTAAGAGCATAGAAAAAAACCGTCATTTTGCAAATTGCAAAAAGCAACCTATGGAGCATCACGTGGGATGTATGAACTCCACACGTGCCAAGTTTCAGTGGCATACCTCAGGACTGGGGCTGGCTGTGATCATTAGAAGATAAAAGTCATGTTTTCTCCCATTTTTGACACCTTTTTTTCATTTTTTTTTCCCTTCTATGCTAGTTTCATTTCGAAATGTAAGTAACAGATAATTTACTTTAGAAATGAATGTATTTCATGTAAAAAAATATAGGAATAAAATCTGTGCCATTTATATATACATTTTTTAACCCCCAAAGGAATGTCCGGAATCCCGGACATGTCTGGGGTTAAAGTACGAATCCAAAAGCCTGGTGATTACGGGTTAATGCAGTTTTTGCAGAGTCCTCTTGTTGATGTTTCCCCATACGTTATGTATTCAATTATGTCTATTTTCTCCTTCCCTGATATGCATTTACATAGCATAATCATGCCTCCTCTTTTCCTTCTCTCCTGTAGAGTAGGTAGATTTAGTTTCTCCAATCTTTCTTCGTAGCTTAGATCCCTTGAGCTTGGTACTCATCTTGTAGAGGCCCTTTGAACTTTTCCAATGTTATCTATGTGTTTTTTGGGATAAGGACTCCAGACTCCTGACGCATACTCCAGGGCTGGTCTAATGAATGATGTTATTATTTTTCCTAACATGTCTTCATTTATGTATGTGAATGATATTCTCATATTTGCAAGCAGTGTATACATGAGGATGAGATGAAGGGATGGAGTGGAGAGGTATATAAGAGAGGGGGGTGTGAGTTGGGAGCGTGGTAGTGAAATGGCAGGGGACAGAGTGACATGGAGGCGATTTGTTTGTGGCCACCCCGTTCGGGATTGAGGCGCCTGGCAATAGATAGATAGATAGATAGTATACATGTTCCGCACCTTCTCACTGATGTGGTCAGCTAGAGATAGTCTGTTATTGATAATCACACCTAGATCCTTCTCTCTTTCTGATATGTGTAGGGTTTTACTTCCTAACTTATAATCCCAATCAGATCTTTTTCCACTTTTACCAAGCTTGATTACATGACACTGAATTCCATTTGCCATGTATTGCTCCATTCAAGCAGTTTATTTAATTCTTCTTGTAGCTCTTTACAAAAGTCTGAGTTAGTTATTCTCCTTTGTATTTCTGCATCATCAGCAAACATATCTAGATAGCTTTCATTTCCAATGCTACTGTCTGTGTCATTTATATACACTAAAAACATAAATAGTGCCAGCACTGAGCCCTGTGGAACTATGCTAGCCACTTCCCTCCATGATGAGTTATTTCCTTTTAGTACTGTTCTCATTTCCCTTTTTCTGAGAAAATCTTGCATCCAACAGTACAGTTTGCCTCAGATTCCTCCTTGATGGTATGGTTTCCATAAAAGTGCGGTACTTGGTCAAATGCGTTCTTGAAATCTAAATAGATACTGTTCACCCATCCTTATCTTTTCTGTAATGTTTTTGTTACTTTGACATAGTACCTCAACAGATTAGTAACACATGATTTTCCCTTTCTGAAACCAAACTATCTTTCTGTTATCATACTGTGTTCTTCTAGATGATTTACCCAAACTTTTCTTGCCAGCTTCTCTAATAGCTTGCTTACAACACTGGTTAGTGATACTGGTCAGTAGGTGAGTGGATTTTGTTTATTCCCTTTCTTGAAAAGAGCTTGCTTTCTTCCAAATATCAGGTAGTTTACGTTGACCCAAGGATTTCTTGAATATTAAAGATAATGGCCTACTTAACTCCTTTGCACATTCATGTCGCACCCAACATGATATTTCATTAGGACCATTTGCTCTTCCTTTGTCTAATTTACTTAACTCTTCTGGTATTTCTTTATCTGATATTTATATATCTGGTAATATGTGTGGGCATGCATGTTCCATATCGTCCCTCTCAAAATTATTTTCTTCTGTAAAAACTTACTGGAAATTCTTATTCAGTGCTTCGCAAATATCTTTCTCTCATGTATAGATGATCCCGTCATCCGTAATGGATTGTATTTTATCTTTTACTTTGGTTTTGCGTCGGATGTAACTATAAAATTGCTTTGGTTGATCACTACTTTTATTTATGATGTCTTCCTCAATCTGTCTTTGGGCTTCTCTCCTTTTTCTCGTATAATCATTTCTTGCCTGTTTATAGTTGTTCTATGCCCTCTCACTATTGTGTCTTCTGTATCTATTCCACAACAAGTCTCTTTTTCTTTTGACTTTTTACATTCTGTATTAAACCATTTCTTTATTTTCTTTTCTGTGTCTTTGTGCTGTGGGATGTAGTTTTGGAGTCCTATACCATAAAGTTCACAGAATTTTTTATATATAACGTTTAAATCTTGTCCTCTAAGCTCCTTTCCCCAATCAATTTTTGAGAAATATTTCTTTAGGTCATGGTAGTTGCCCTTTTTATAGATTAGGTTCTTTTTGTAACTGTCATTGCTGTTAACTATGTCATAGGCAATCCTGAAGTTACAATTTAGTACTGCATGGTCACTTTTGCCGAATGGAGGGTGATATATTATTCTGTCAATATTGTTTTCTTGCCTAGTAAATATAAGATCTAGTACTGATGGTACATCAAGTCCTCTTTCCTTTACATGCTGCATTAGGAAAAACTCCTGCATGAGATCCAGGAGCTTTTGGTCCCAGCAGCTTTCCTGGCTTATTATATGTAGAGTATTCCAATTTATATCTGTACTGAAATCTCCAGTTAATATAATTCTTTCAGATTTCTCCTCCTTTCCATGTAGTAATGCTCTTAACCTCTGAATTGTACTCTCTGCCAAATCCTCATATTCTCCTCTTTCCTATGTGTTTGATCTGGGTGGCATGTATAAATTTGCCACAATTAATTTCCCTTCAGATGTATTAATCTCTACTGCAAACAATTCTACCTGCGAGGGTGTATCTAGTTCTATTTCTTTGACTTTTAGATTTTTCTTTGTTCATATCATAATTCCTTCTCCTTTTTTTAAAGTTCCTATCTCTTCTCCATATATTGTATTCCTCTAGGTTTAGGATGTCGTTTGATATCCTTGGTGTTAATTTTGTTTCAGTTAGGCAAATAATATGTGGTTCATATTCTCCGATGTAATCATTCATCTCTAGTAATTTTTATACTATTCCTTCTACAATTGAGTACATCAACTTAATCATCTTCTTTACATACTTGTCATGAATTGGGTCTTCTACCTTCCTCCTTTTTATTTCCTCCTGGCTATGTACCACTTTGTACCTGCAATCCAATTACTTTGTAAAAAAAAAGAAATGTATTCTTCTCTTCCTCTGATCTTCCCTCGTTCTTTGTTTTTTCTTCCTCCCTCTTCTCTTTTAGCAATTCCAGTTCCTCTTGAGTTAGGCATCTTTTTACCCATACATTTTTGAATTCCTCTTTTTCCATAAGTTTCTTTGCATTCTTTAGTTATCTTCTCCAGAGTGTTTACATTCTGGAAGGTTACTATCAAGAGCCTTGACTTGTTTCTCTCATATTTCCCTAGTCTTTTGTGTTCCTCTATGTCTTTATTACAGATTTCCTCTGATGCTTCCTTCAATATGCTCATTACATTTGCCATCTCCTTTTTGTCTCTTGAAATAACCACTTTTGTACCTGCAATCCAATTACTTTGTAAAAAAAAAAAAAAAGTATTCTTCTCTTCCTCTGATCTTCCCTCGTCCTTTGTTTTTGCTTCCTCCCTCTTCTCTTTTAGTAATTCCAGTTCCTCTTGAGTTAGGCATCTTTTTATTCATACATTTTTTAATTCCTCTTTTTCCATAAGTTTCTTTGCATTCTTTAGTTATCTCCTCCACAATGTTTACACTCTGGAAGGTTACTAGGGCCTTGACTTGTTTCTCTCATATTTCCCTAGTCTTTTGTGTTCCTCTATGTCTTTATTACAGATTTCCTCTGATGCTTCCTTCAATATGCTCATTACATTTGCCTTCTCCTTTTTGTCTCTTGAGATCTTGTTTTTTATTTCTTCCTTCTTGATACCAGTGATTACTATAAATTTGTTGATATCTGCTGAATCTCTGAGAATTTGGGACTGTTTTGGATTATTCTTTTCACTTCCTTTTTAATGTTTTTTTCTTCAACTCTTGTTTCTAAGTCTTTCTTTACTTTCACCATTTCAGCATAAGTAGTTTCCACGTCATATTTGTAGCTATGGACCACTTCATTCACCTGGGTTATCTTCTCCTCAATATCACTGCTCTGATCTATCAGGTTGTTTACTTGCCTATTTGTCTCTGTATAATTTTTGAACTCTTCCATGATACTCTCGTGGTTGACAAGTGTACTTGCCATTTCACTAATCTTCTTTCTCAGTAAACCCACTTCAACTGCCAGCTCATCTACTGTTGTATCTTTCTTGTTAACTTCCCTTACTAATTTTTCTATTTCCTCCTTCTGCATGTGCAATGCTTTGTAATTTCATCCATTTCACTCTGAAATGCCACCTCCAATCTGTTTACCCATTCTAACGGCTTATTGTACATCTCCATTTCAACCAGTTCCTGGTAGAAATCATCATCCTGCTTTCTACCTTTATCACTTTTCTTAGCTCCTTCCAAACTTTCTTTACGAATGTGGGTGGACATCATGTCATATTAAGAGCACAGATTCTACTTACATTCCCTGATGCGCAGACAAATAATCAACAGACGCTTGGTGGGCACATTCCTGCACTACTTTGTTTATTTTGTTATCTGAACAACACTCTTACTTAAAACTTCCTCCTTTATATTAGGACATCATTTAGTTTATCCTGGTACAGAGCCTGACTCATATAAAGACACTAATTTAGGTATGGCCAGTTGACCAGGTTGGCCAAATGCGGAGTGATGTGACGTGCATCATGCCTGCCCGGCGCTTCTCGTGTGTGTGTGTGTGTGTTCTTACCTACAGTAATTGTATCTTTACAGGAATGAGTCAAGCTCGTATTGACCCGTGTCTTATACCATTTTTATCATACATTTCCATATTTTTAGGAATTGTTTTGACACACACTATTTCATTCGGTAGTGCATTCCACTGATCAATTGCCCTATTTGGAAAACTAAATTTCCTTACGTCTTTATCAGCTCTCTTTTCATGTGGTTTTTTGCAGTGTCCTCTTGCTGATACTTCCCCATAGGTTACATATTAATTTATGTCTATTTTCTCTTTCCTTGATATGCATTTATACAACATAATCATGTCTCCTCTATTTCTTCTCTCCTGTAGTGTTCGCAAATTCAATTTTTCTAATCGTTCTTCATAGCTTAGATCCCTTGAGCTTTGCACCCATCTTGTAGCAGCCCTTTGAACTCTTTCAGTCTTATCTATGTGTTTCATGAGGTGAGGATTCCAGACTACTGATGCATACTTCAGGGCTGGTCTGATGAAAGATGTTATCTTCCTCAGCATGTCTTCATTAATGTATGTGAATGCTATTCTCATACTTGCAAGCACTGTATACACATTCCGTACCTTTTCATTTATGTGGTCTGCCGGAGTTACTCTATTCTCATACTTGCAAGCACTGTATACACATTCCGTACCTTTTCATTTATGTGGTCTGCCGGAGTTACTCTGTTATTGATCACACCTAAGTCCTCTCTTTCTGATGTGTGTAGGGTTTTACTTACTAATTTATAATCCCAATCTGGCCTTTTCCCACTTTTACCAAACTTGATTACATGACACTTGTCCACACTGAATTCCATTTGCCATGTATTACTCCATTCATGAAGTTTATTTAATCCTTCTTGTAGCTCTTTATAAGAGTCTATGTTAGTAATTCTCCTGTGTATTTTTTGAATCATCGGCAAACATATTTAAGTAGCTTTCATTTCCAATATTATTATCTATGTCATTTATATACACTAAAAACATAATTGGTGCCAGCACTGAGCCCTGTGGGACTCTGCTAGTCACTTCCCTCCATGATGAGTAATTTCCCCTTTGTACTGTTCTCATTGCCCATTCTCTGAGAAAATCTTGCATCCAGCAGTACAGTTTGCCTCGGATTCCTCCATGATAGTACAGTTTCCATAAAAGTCTTTGGTGAGGTACTCTGTCAAATGCTTTCTTGAAATCTAGATACATACTGTCCACTCATCCTCATCTTTTCTGTATTGTTTCTGCAACTCTGTCATAGTAGCTTAATACAGCAAGTCCTCGTATTTCAACGCATTTTACTTCAATGCTTCCTTTTTCGCGGCAGAAAAAAGTTTCCAACATGTCTCAAACTTTGTCACTTTTTCCCAGTTTTCGTCGTCGCTTCCAGCTGCAGCGACACTCAGCAGACTACGCATACTGATCCTCATTTGTTGGCGGCCATCTTGCAACCACCCTGCCCTCTGTCGATACAGCGGTGGTACTACAGACCTCTTCACCATTGTGTTTTTGAGCAGCCGAGAAGCAGAGGAATTTGCAGCTCACTGAGGAGGGGCTGACAGCCACTGAGATACGTTGCCTGACTGGGGCTCCTGACAGCACCATAAGGACACTCAGAAAAAACAAGGCAACTCTCAAAAAGCAGGTGAGTGCACATAAAATAACAATAAAGTAAATGTGTCTGTGTTTTTTTTACCTTAATCTTTATTTGTGCCACGTTTTTTTACTGTATCAATATCCACCTAATGGAGTTAGTTTTTAGAGTTAACCAACCAAGTGTTAGAACAATTCAGGGGAAGAATATACAGTACTGTAATGAAAATCGGTAACACTGGTTACTGTTATGTTGCATTATACCCCTAAGGAAGAACAAGGAACCTCTCAGCAAGCAGGTGAGTGCACGATAAATAACAGTAAAGTAAATGTGTGTGTATTTTTTCCCCTCAACCTTTATTTGTGCCTAGGTTTTCTACAGTATCAATATCCACCTAATGGAGTTAGTTTTTAGGGTTAGCCAACCAAGTGTTAGTTAGAACAATTCAGGGGAAGAATATGAAGTATTGTAACAAAAATCGGTAACGTTGGTTACTGTTATGTTGCATTATACCCCTAAGGAAGAACAAGGAACCTCTCAACAAGCAGGTGAGTGCACGTAAAATAACAATAAAGTAAATGTGTCTGTGTTTATTCCCCTTAATCTTTATTTGTGCCACTGTTTTTCACTGTATCAATATTCACCTAATGGAGTTTGTTTTTTTTGCGTGATCAGACGCACAAGCCTACACACAGCAGAGGTGGACAAAACGGCTGTGAGACACCACTTCACACACTACAACCTAGACTCAGGTGTGGTTGACATTACAGGAAGAGATGAACTCTAGTGAAGACAATGAAAAGCCAGAGCACACTGCCAGGAGAAGTTGACCACCCAGAAATTGTCCCACAGCCTGTCCACCATAACTGACATGGCAACAACCTTCGAGATATACACCGGGACTTTGGCTGAGGCTACCCAGATCCTATCCACCTTGAATGATCTGAAGTCTCAATTGATGGCAGTCTACAACAGAAACCTACTGGAGCAGAGACAAGCCAGGATCACACGATTTTTTAACCTGACACAGAATGTGGCTGCTATTATGCAAGACTTAGACGTGACAGGAGAGGAGGATGAAGGAGGAGAAGTGGACAGAGAGGAAGTGGAGTTGCAGGAGCCTGAATTCGACTTCAAGGGCTTCGACTTAGGTGATAGGGCTTCCCCAGAGAGGCCCATGTCACCCAGTAACTAGCCCATCCACCCTCAACATACCTTCACCTGCCACTCATGCTAATGTTTACTTTATTTCTGGTAAGGATTTTTGGTTTGCATCTCTTTATAACAGTTCTAATATCATTTCAGGTACATGTTTATTGTGTTATGCTGTATAAGCAAATAGTAAACACTCCACATTTAATTTTGGGTAGGGCCTGTTTGGTGTTATAGGACTTTGGTATGGTAAGGTAGCTGTCCCACTGGAACGCCCATCTATTTTTCCCATTGGTTCTTAACTTCACACTTCGTCGTTTCACGTTTCGTGACGTTTTGGCAGAACATCAAAACAGCGAAAAACGAGGACTTACTGTAAATTAGTAACACATGATTTTCCCTTTCTGAAGAAAAATTGCCTTTCTGTTATCATACTGTGTTCTTCTAGATGGTTTACCCAAACTTTTCTTATTAGCTTTTCCAGTATCTTACAACACTGGTTAGTGATACTGGTCGGTAGGTGAGTGGATTTTGTCTATTCCCTTTCTTGAATAAGGGGACAATGTTCACTTTCTTCCAAATATCTGGTAGTTTACCTTGACCCAAGGATTCCTTGAATATTAACGATAATGGTCTACTTAACTCCTTTGCACATTCATGTAGCACCCCACATGAAATTTCGTCTGGACCATTTGCTCTTCCTTTGTCTAATTTACTTAACTCTTCCTGTTTTTCTTTTTCTGATATTTGTATATCTGGTAATATGTTTGGGCATGCATGTTCCATATCATCCCCCTCAAAATTATTTTCTTCTGTACAAACTGATTGGAAATTCTTATTTAGTACTTCACAAATATCTTTCTCTTGTGTATAAAAGATCCCTTCATCTGTAATGGATTGTATTTTATCTTTACTTTGGTTTTCCTTTGGATGTAGCTGTAAAACAGCTTCAGTTGATCACTACTTTTGTTTATGATATCCTCCTCAAACAGTTTCTGGGCTTCTCTCCATATTCATACATACTGTATTCATTTCTTCCCTGTTTATAGTTGTTATACGTCCTCTCACTATTGTGTCTGCTGTATCTATTCCACACCAAATCTTTTCTGTCTTCTGAATTTTTACATTCTTTATTAAACCATTTGTTTATTTTCATTTCTGTTTCATTGTGCTGAGGGATGTAATTTTGCTCCCCTATTTCATAAAGTTCACAGAATTTTCTATATATAACATTTAAATCTTGTCCTCTAAGCTCTTTTTCCCAATCTAGTTCCAAGAAGTATTTCTTTAGGTCATGATAATTGCCTTTTTTGTAGTTAAGGCACTTTTTGTAACTTTCATATTTTTAACTATGTCATTTGGGGAGGCGGTAGCTCGATCGGTAGAGAGTTGGCTTCCAGTCCCGACGGACCCAGGTTCGAATCCTCGCTGGGGCAGGGAACAGTTTAAGGATTTGAATTTCATTAAATCAGGCTTTACTGATCTACCAGAAGACCCGCCGACATGTCGTAAAAATACCCCGCTAATACCAATACACCAGTCCTGTACGAGACAGCCCTAGCATGTATTCAATATGGACGGTGGGTGTTAGCGCCGAAGTGGTGACATGTAGAGGTGTATGGTATGTAGGAGGACGGCTGGGCCTTGATAGCAGGCTGTAAAGCCTATGCCCAGAGTCGGACACATTAAAAAAAAAATAAATAAATAAATATGCAATCCTGAAGCTGCAATTTAATACTGCATGGTCGCTTTGCTGAATGGAGGGTGATACATAATACTGTCAATATAATTTTCTTGCCTAGTATATATAAGATCCAGTACTGATGGTACATCATGTCCTCTTTTTCTGGTGTTTTCTTTTACATGTTGCATTAAGAAAAACTCCTGCAGAAGGTCCAGGAGCTTTTGGTCCCAACAGCTTTCCTGGCTTTTTGTTTCTAGAGTATTCCAATTTATATATGAATTGAAATCTCCAGATAGTATAATTTTTTCTGATTTCTCCTCCATTCTTTGAATTGTACTCTCTGCCAGTTCTTCATATCCGCTTTTTCCCAAATGTTTGATTTAAAGGGCATGTATAAATTTGCCACAATTAATTTCCCTTCAGATGTACTAGTCTCTGCTGCTATTAGTTCTATCTGTGAGGGTATATCTAGTTCTATTTCTCTGACTTGCAGATTTTTCTTTGTTAATATTATGATTCCTCCTCCTTTTTCTAAGCTCCTATCTCCTCTCCATATATTGTATTCCTCTAGGTTTAGGGTGTCATTTGATATCCTTGATGTTAATTTTGTTTCAGTTAGGCAAACAACATGTGGTTCCTTCTCTTTAATATAATCATTCACCTCTAGTAATTTAGATACCATTCCATCTACATTTGAGTACATCAACTTAATCATCTTTTTTATATACTTGTCATGACTTGGGTCTACTACCCTCTTCTATTCCATCCTGTTTATGTACCACTTTTGTACCTGCAATCCTATTACTTTGTAAAAAAATGTGTTCTTCTCTTCCTGTGATCTTCCCTCGTTCTTTGTTTTTGCCTCCTCTCTCATTTCTTTTAGTAACTGCAGTTCCTCTTGAGTTAGGCATTTTTTTATCCATACATTTTTGAAATTCTCTTTTTCCATAAGTTTGTTTGCATTTTTCAGTATTTCCTCCACAGTGTTTACACTCTGGAAGGCTACTTTCAGTGGCCTTGATTTATTTCTCTCATATTTCCCTAGCCTTTTGAGTTCCTCTATGTCAGAGGTCCTTAACCTGGGGGGCGCGCCCCCCTAGGGGGACGTGAGTAAATTCCAGGGGGGGCATGAGGCCGGGAGAAAAAGTAGGAATTTCTCTAATTATATTTGTAATTCTCGTAACATGAGCGTGGCCAATATCAAGATAATTGTGAAAGAAATACAAAATATGCTTGGACGGCTTTATGAACTACAATAAGAAGTAGCAATACTTCTAGACTCACAGCAGAAGGCAGATCACGACAAGCTCCAGTCTGAAGGCTTTCTGCTATCTCTAGCTTACCTGGTGGACATCTTCGAAACACTGAATGCAATCAGCCTTAAACTACACCATTCGAGCCTTCATGGCCAAACTTGACCTCTGGAAATATCGAATTCAGGATGGAAATACTGCAAGTTTTAGTAACTTGGATTCTTTCATTCACATTTACCTTGAATCTGTTGAAAAAAAAAAAATAAATAATCTCTTTTATATTAGGACAATATTTAGTTGGACCTAGTACAGAGCTTGACTCATATAAAGATGCTTTTTAGGTAAGGGCCATTTGGAGCTGATCTGACTGGCAGCGGAGCAGTACGTCTGCTCTCTGCCGTATCTAAGGTGTGTGTGTGTGTGTGTGTGTGTGTGTGTGTGTGTAATTCACCGAGTCGGTCAGGATCACTTGATGGTCGTGATCGTCAGCTTTTACCCTCCCGGAAGGAAGCTGGGAGCTCATACAGTCCGATCTAAGGGCAAGACAGTGACCTTCACACATGCACACACCCATCCCCTTGCTCAAGGGGGACAGTAACCACCCACTTTGTCAGTGAAACTTTTTGCAACCTGAGCGAGGCGTGAACTCCCATCTACCAGGTGGCAAGTGAGAATGTGTGTGTATTTACCTAACTGTATTTACCTAATTGTGATATATAGGAAATGAGCTACACTCGTGGGGTCCCGTCTCTATTTCTCAATAAGTCAAATTTTGCCTTAAACTCGTTTAAGTTTTTGACTGGACGATCTCTTTGTCCAGGATATTCCACAGGTCTATGCATCTATAAGGAAACCTATATTTCTTGATGTCCTTCAAGCAGCTTGGCTTCTTTAGTTTCATACCGTGTCCTCTTATTACCCTCTCATCCCACACGAACAGATTTTCTCTGTCAATTTTATCTACTCCTATCATCCTGAACACTGCAATCATGTCGCCCCTCTTTCTCCTCTCCTCTAAGGAAGGCAAATCCAGCCTTTCCAGCCTCTCTCTGTATGACAAATCTGCCAGACTGGGGACCATCTTGGTTGCTGTTCTTTGTATTCTCTCAATCTTGGTTATATCTTTCTTTTTATGTGGGGACCACACTACTGCTGCATATTCTAACCTGGGCCGGATCATGGCCACTATCAATTTTTTCATCATCTCCTCACCCATATAATGAAATGCCACTCTTATATTGGTCAAGAGTTTATATGTCTCTCTCACTATCTTATTTATGTGCTTTTCAGGTGACAAACTATCCTGGACCAGCACTCCCAAATCTTTCTCTTCTCTCGCTTTTCTAATTGGTTCATTACCCATCAAATAATTCAATGATGGCCTCTTGGTACTTTTACCCATTTCCAATATTTTACATTTTTTTGGATTGAATTTCATTTCCCACATCTGGCTCCAATCATGTATCCTATCTAGATCCTCCTGTAGCATATTACAGTCCTCTTCAACCCCTACCTTTCTCAAGATCTTTGCATCATCAGCAAACAGACTTGCATAACTGTTCACTCCATCTACCATATCATTTACATAAATCAGGAACATTACTGGTGCCAACACCAAGCCCTGTGGGACACCACTTGTTACTTCCCTCCATCCAGATGTCCTGTCCTCTATTGCTGTCCTCATTTGTCTGTCACTCAAAAAGTCTCTCATCCATTCAAGGAGGCTTCCCTTCAGTCCTCCTATATGCTCTAATTTCCATATTAGTCTCTTGTGGGGTACATTGTCGAAGGCCTTCTCCAGATCTAAGTACACACAATCCACCCAACCGTCTCTCTCCTGTAGCACGTCAATCGC